>PJEM01018731.1:0-17948 GCA_004023845.1 Helogale parvula | reverse complement strand
CCCCCCCCCCCCCCCCCCCGCTCCTTCTGTGGCCAGGGATTCAGGTCCCTCAGTGAGCAGTGAGGCTGTTGTGAAGAGAGGAACACACGGATGGGGGCTTCATGTTCAAGATTTCCCTCTTTTCCTCTGGAATAGGAAGCCACAGTGAACCAGCCCCTGAAACTGCCCTTGTGTCCTTTTTTTCCCCCCCCTTAGGAAAATTATTTTATTATTCTTATAATAAAAGATTCAAGCAATTAAAGAATTACAGAAAAGAAATTAATGAAAGTGATCTTTAATCTAAGTACACCCAAATAGCCATCATATTAAAGAAATAATATCCCATTATCTTACTATATATGTTTGAAAATACAGGCTAGCTTTGAAATGTTTGCCATGAAGCAGGATCATATTGTATGTGATATTTTAAGAACAAAATATATTAAATTTAGAGGTAGCAATGAAAATGAGGTGAAGTGAAAGGAACTGATAAAACTCAAATAATAATAATTCAAAATATTTGAGTTTTATCAATTCCTTTCACTTTGCCCTTGTGTCCTTGACATGGACAGAGCTAAAAGCCTTCTATCTCTAGCGAGCTTGGAACCCCAAATCATGGAGGTGTAAACACACACAGGTTTCTCCTTCTCCTGTCGCATGAAGACAACAGGGTGCATGAAGGCCAAGAGGCTGGTGCAGCTTCTCAGATGTGGTCCTCCATGACCTGAGCTTTAACTTTCTGTTCCACCATCCCTAGAGTTGACTTTTTGCTTCATGACCTTAAGAAATGCACCTATATTTCAAGCAAATAGGAGACCGAGAGCATAAAGAGCAAAGGACATGTGAGCTGAATGACTGAGAGACTTTATTTTGTAAAGCAGTTTTAGGTCCACAGTAAGACTGAGCAGAAGGCACAGAGTACCCGTAACCCTCCCCCCAACATGCACAGCCTCCCCCATTATCGACGTCCCCCACCTGTGGGCCATTTGTTACAATGACATATCATCATTGCCCAAATCGACCCCTTTTTTCAATTAAGAAAATGATAGCTTTTATAGAAGCCCTCCTTAGCAGAGTTCTTATTTCTCATTGGCTAGCGCTGTATCTCATGACAACCCCTGGCTGCAAGGTTTCTGGGAAAGTGAATATTAACTGGGCCTTTTCCCAATCTGACAAAACTGGGTAAGGAGGAAGGGGAGAATGCCAAAATTTTAGAAATCTTGAATAGCACATAATAGGGAGGAAAAATACTTCTAAGACTAAAATATCTGTGATGACAAACAGAGGCATACGATTTTACAAACAGCCTACAGATTCAATGGAATCCCTATCAAAACACCAATAGTATTTTTCACGGAACTAGAACAAATACTCCTAAAATTGGTATAAACCACAAAAGACCCGGAATAGCCAAAGCAATGTTGAGAGAAGAGAATAAAGCTGGAGGTACCACAATCTCATATTTCACAATATACTACAAAGCTATACTAATCAAAATAGTATGACCCTGGCACAAAAATAGACATACAGATCAGTGGAACAGGATAGAGAGTTTAGAAGTGTGTCTATACTTACATGGTCAATTACCCTACAACAGAGGAGGCAAAAGTATACAACAAGGAAAAGATAGTTTCTTCAACAAGTAATGTTGGGAAAACTGGACAGCTACATGCAGAAGAATGACATTGGACCACTTTTGTACAGCACACACAAAAATAAACTCAAAATGCATTAAAGATCTCAATGTGAGGAGCGCCTGGGTGGCTCAGTCGTTTAAGTGTCTGCCTTCAGCTCAGGTCATGACCTCTCGGTTTGTGAGTTCGAGCCCTGTGTCAAGCTCTGTGCCAACAGCTCAGAGCCTGGAGCCTTCAGATTCTGTGTTGCTCTCTTTCTCTGCCCCTCCCCCACTCATGTTCTGTCTCTCTCTGTCTCAAAATAAATAAACACTAAAAAAAAATAAAAAGATCTCAATGTGAGGGGCACCTGGGTGGCTCAGTCAGTTAAACGTCTGACTTCAGCTCAGGTCATGATCTCACTGTTGTTGAGTTTGAGCCTCGCATCAGCCTCTGTGCTGGCAGCTCAGAGCCTGGAGCCTGCTTTGGATTCTGTACCTCCCTCTCTCTCTGCCCTTCCCCCACTCATTCCCTCTCTCTCAAAAATAAACAAACATTAAGATAATCTTAAAAAGAAAGATCTTAATGTGAGATCTGAAACCATAAAACTCCAAAAGTAAAATCTAGGCAGTAATCTCTTGAACATCACCCTTAGCAATGTATTTATGGATATGTCTCTTAAGGAGAGGGAAAGAAAAGCAAAAATAAACTCTTAGAACCACACCAAAATAAAAAGCTTTCGCACAACAAAGAAAACCATCAACAAAACAAAAAAGCAAGTTACTGCGTGGATGAAGATATTTACAAATTATATATTTGATAAAAAGTTAATATCCACAATACATAAAGAACTTACACAACACACCACCAACCAACCAACCAACCAACCAACCAACCAACCAACCAGCTAATTAAAAAATGGGCAGACACCTGAACAAACACTTTTCCAAGGAAGGCATACAGATGACCAACAGGTACATAAAAAGATGTTCAATATCACTAAACATGAGGGAAATCCGAAGGAAAACCACAATGAGATATCACTTCACACTAGTTAGAATGACTGGTATTAAAAAGGAAGTGTTGGGGAGGATGTGGAGGAAAGGATCCGTGCTGCGCCTTGGTGGGAGTGTAAATTGGTGCCACCACTGTGGAAAAACGGGATGGAGTTTCCTCAAGAAATTAAAAATAGAAATATCCTACGATCCAGTATTTCCACTACTGGGTATTTACCCAAAAAAGGTGAAAACACGAATTCAAAAAGATATGTGCATCTCCTGTGTTTACTGCCGAATTATTTACGATAGCCAAGAAGCAACCCAAGTGTCCATTGATAGATGAATGGACAAAGATGTGGTATACATGTGCAATGAAATGTTACTCAGACATAAAGAAGAATGGGCCTCAAGGGTATTATGCTAAGTGAAATACGTCAGATGGAGAAAAGGAAATGCCATATGATTTCACTCAAATGTGGAATCTAGAAAACCAACGAAACACACAGAAACAGACTCATGCAGAGGACAAATGGAGATTGCCAGAGGGGAGTTGGGTGTGTGGGGGGCGGGGAGGCCACATAGATAAAAGGATTAAGAGGTACAAACTTCTAGTTATATAAACCAGTAATGGAGATGAAAAGTACAGCCCAGGGGATATAGTTAATAATATTGTAATAATGTTGTGTGGTCACAAGTGGTAACTCCCCTTACCATGGTGAGCACTGAGTAATGTATAGAGTTGTCAGATCACTGTGTTATACACCTGCAACTAATGTAATACTGTATGTCAACTGGACTTCAGTAATACATATTTTTTAAAGCTTCAAAAAAGGTGTGGGAATTAGGATTTTTATAAGTTGTTTTTATTCAAGTGTAATTTACATACAATAAAGCATACAAATCTTAGAGGTGCAACTGATAATCATTAACATAAGAATGTAATTGTGTAACCATCACGTAGGTCAAGATATAGAACATTTTCAATACCCTACAAGACCCCTTTGTGCCCCTGCTCAGAGGGCAAGCCTCCCACCTCTGAGTTAACCACTACTCCAACTCCTACCACTAAGAGAGGGATATTAACCATCATGAATCTTGGAAGGAAAACATCATGGATAGAGAAGAACAAGAGGAAAGGAAAAGGCGGCCAAATTAATGGTTGCTTTTATAATATTGCTGTTTCCCCTTTGTCTCTTAAATTGTTCTGATTCTATTTTGAAAACCTTCCTCTTAAAATGTCATCTGAAGATAGAATTTTTGGTTTGCTATGAAGTTGATATAAGCTGAAACTCCAATCAGTTAGGGCTGGGTTCTACTGTGTGTACTAGAAAAACTCTAAGTAAAAGCTGTGTAAATAGGACAGGATTATATTTGTCTGTCATATAAAAGCAGCCTGGAGATTTGTAGTTCAGGGCACCCAGGATTGTCTTTGACAGCCTCAGGAAGACTTCAAAGACCCGTCCTCTTCCAGCCGTCTGCTCTGCCAATCCTAGAGTACCCTTTGTCTTCATGGTCCGTAATGGAAGCTGAAGTCCCAGCCATCACATCTGTGTTCCTGGAAGCAGAATAAGAGGAAGGGAAAAAGAAGCACTCACCTTTCCTCAATTTCGTAGGCTTCTTAGCAGTTTCACACAACACTTCTGCTGATAACTCACTGGCAAGAGCTTAGTCACATGACCATACCTGACTGTAAAGAAGGCTGGGAAGCAGGCTTTCAGCTGGGTTCAGTGCACTGTTAAAAACAACCAGACTTTTTTTTTTAAACTAACAGAAGAAACTGTAATCTTTTCCAAATTGCAGTTTTACAGCTTTTGCAGAGGAGCCCTCTCTCCCCCAATTTTGCAGCCTTTGCATTGCGTCCCCAAAGGCCTGACAGATGCCTAAGGAGGAACACATCTCAGCTCACACCGTCCAGTCGGGCCTTGTTCTCAGGGAAAACCTCAGCACATGGGAAAGAATGTATCCCGCAGAATACTGCAGTCAGCCACACTATTGTCTGATTCTACAGTCCCTGGGGTTGGATCAGTATAATTCAGATCAGTCGCAGAGGTCAGTTTTGTCCTGGGAACACAAAATCAGATGTGGGCATTCCATTAGCATCCCAGGCAGCAAGTTTTAGATTATTTATATTTGTGTTTTCTTTGACACAAGTGCCATTTATCTCCCAAAGAAAGAACTCAACCACCGCACTGTGGGACTGGAGCAGGGAGCTCAGCTATCCACACGGTGAACAGAGGGAGACCAGTTGGCCAGGAGAGCTGCCCTGCTGTGTCCTTCCATATTGGTCTGGCCAAGAGTCATGGGCCACAGAGCATGCTACTCTGGAAGCAGAGGCAAGGCTAGGGACAGGCAAGACTTTCTGTTGTCAGAGGCCTCTGAACTGGGCCAGGGGCCATGGCTTCAGCTGCCTTGAAAGGGTGGGAGTGGCAGGTGTAGCGTCTTTGGCCAAGGATGTGAATGAAGTTGCTAGACTCATCATAGAGGAAGAGAATTGTGGAATCAGGTGAGGCTCTCCGAGAAAGTCCTGCTTGAGTTAAAAAAAAAATTTAGGATAAGGTGCCTCCTTTTCCTCACACTTAACTGACTGAGCTTGAACCATTTGCCTTACTTGTTTATAATTGAAGTGTAGTTGACACACAACATTATGTTAGTTTTGGGCGTGCGGCATAGTGAGTGGACACGTCTACAGGTTATGCTCTGCTCACCACAAACGCAGCTACCTTCTGTCACCACACAGCACTGTCATGATCCCATAGACTGTATTCTCTCTGCTGCACCTTTCATCCCCATGACTGTTCATCTCGAAACCACAGCCTGTATCTCCGACTCCCGTTCACCCATTTTGCCACCCCCCCCCCCGCCCCCGCCCCGGCAGCCATCAGTTTGTTCTCTGGATTTCTGGATCCACTCCTGCTTTTTGTTTATTAGTCTCCCATGTGCCTTTTGGAAACATCCTTTGGTGCCTCCTCTCCTGCTGCCTGTTAGAACCGTCAGTGGAGTTCCTTGATGGGGTAAAGATCCTACTTGTCAGATTCCCCATCTGTGTCTCAGGAGGGGCTGACTCTACGTCCCCTGATTCCCCTCCTCAACGCCTCAGACTTTCCACTTCTACCCTTGCTGGACAAGATGTGTTCTTGCAGGATTTTGACATTTTAGAAGTGCCCTCCCGCCATGTGAAGACGGGCTAACAGGCGTGACTCCCTGTGAGCTGCACCCATGCCCCGTTCTGTCTTTCTCCCCCAGAAGCCTCTCGGGCTTCCCTGCAAAGGGTGGACTTGAGAAGAGGGGAGGCGGGTGACCCTTTCCTCAGTGGGGTTATTCTGCACAGTGGCCTTTGGCAGCGTAGGGTTACAGCCTGTGTGGATGGTGTCTCTCGTCCCGAGGCCCTGGCCGCAATCTCTCGGCTGGGCTTGCAGGCTCAGAGTGGTGTGGCTGGCCGCACAGGCCCGCTAGTGTAGCCGAGGGCTTGGGTCAGCCCTGCTGGAAGCCCAGGAAGTGAGGTGGGAGAGGCACATTCCCAGAGCCCCAAAGGAGGGAGTTCTGGGTCAAGACCTGCTGTGCTCATGTCCAGTGCAATTTCCAGCCTACACTGTGATGTTCTTCCCCCTTCGTGCCGACTCCAGAAGGTGATGGAGCACTCATAACTGGCAGTGACATTAGAGTGGCTTACCGTGTATCCACTCATCTCTTTGTTTACTTAAACTCACAAAACCTGGCTCTTTCAATATTACTATGAACCGTTGACCTGCATTTCTTGTCTCCGGTTGCCACACACCAGTGTGGCTCAACACATTGTTTTGAGAACTGCTGAGTTAGAGGACCAGACGAGCCGAGATGCTCCTGGCCCGGCGGGGAATGGACCAACCCACCTGGGGCTCCCGTGCGGCCTGGCACCTGTGTAAGCCTCTGCCTGCATTGGCCTTCAGACCCCATCTGCTTTTCTGCCCCACTGATGCTCGTCACATTGGTCCCAAGAGAGGCACCCTCCACTGAGTCCCCTAGCAATCCCCGTGCTTCTGTGGCGTGCGGTTCAGCCTCCCTCCCCAGATTCAAACAAGTGGTGGGGTTGCTCCCACGGTGCTCCTGAGCCCACGGTGCTCCCAAGGAAGGTTCAGGGCTTTGGGGGGAGGGCACAGGCCTGCAAACACCTCCATGGCTGTTCTCTCCTGGGGCCACAGAGCCCTCCCATCCAAGGAGTCCTGTGTCAGAGGGGACGAGCCCTCGCGGGGCCCTGATGAGGCCGTGGGGCCCTCTCTGCTTCCCCCCACATCTCTGCCCCTACGATCGATCTCTCCAGATCTACTTTCTGACCATTCTCTCAGGCCCCTCTTGACATCCAGAGTCCACGCAGCCCATACTTTCTCTTTTGGAGGCTTACTTTCAGGTCACCAGTTGTTTCTTACCCTTTCTTTCTGATCTTTCTTCACCTCCCTTCCTCTCCACCCCCGCCCTGTACGATGTCAAGTTTGTCAAGTTCCTGTTCCCTTCCTGGCATGGTCCAGCCAAAGCAGTTTCATCTCCGGTTTTGCATTTTGCATCACTTGGCATTCCCTGGCCAGCAGAGCACATTCTGTAGAAACTGGGAACCACTGGATTTCAGGTCCAGGGCTCTAGCCTGCCCAGAAAAGTGTTCCGTGGCCACATGGCCTCACAGAGCCTACTGCTGTTTGAGGAATCTGGTTCTGCTCTTGCTCCTACACATGTTCTCTTCCCCAAGTCCTCTGCCACTTCCTCTCTCCTCTCCAGCCGTCTCCCTCTGAACTTTGTGGGCCCAGAACAGCCCCGGGATCCTTGAAAACTCCTGAGGGTCTCTTGGATTAGGCACAGGGTGACAACCAGATCATGCATTTCATCTCCCCGTGAACGGATGGGGATAGAGCAGCAAACAAGACAGACACAGCCCTTGCCTTCATGGAATTTACATGCTAGCGGAGGCAAGGAGGATAGAACAGGATCTCCATAAATATCAAAGGTATTTATTGTCATGGCACTTTCCTTGAAGGAAATAAAACAAGATGATGTAATAGAATGACCTGGGATGGGAGGGAGGTGCTGGGAGTGGCAGGGAAGAGTTCCCTGAAGGAGTGGCATTGCCAAGAGGTCTGAAGGAACTCTCCATGTGAAGAGCTGGGGGGAAGAGCACTCTGGGCAGACAAGGCGGCTTGTGCAAAGGCCCAGGGGCAGCACAGAGCACGGTGTGGTGGAGGAACTGAAAGGAGGCCAGCGCGGTTGGGGCGGAACCAGCATGAGGGAGAGTGATGGGGCAGGAAGTCAGAGACGTGATTGCGGGCAGGGAAAACCCACCACACAGGGCTCTGTCGTCCCAATGGGCAGAGTCAGACTTTATGTTCAAACTACTAGGAAACCATGGAAGGGTTTTGGGCAGAGAAGAGAAATCTGATTTACAGTTTTTGAAGACCCCCTCTGGTTACCTGTTGGAGTGCGAGAGTATCTTGCTTCTGTCTGTCAAAGCTTCATTCTTGCCTCGGCTTTCGGGGAGGTCAGGAGGCCTCCTGATTCAGGAGCCTCTGCGGGGACCTCCCATCTGTCTCTTACCCCTCTGTTTTCTCTGTGCAGGCTTCACGCTCCGCCCACACACGCCCACTTTCCAGGTGAGGAGGCGCACAGGGAAGAGACTGCTCACTCTTTCTCCTCTTGCCTAGCGTCCCTTGCATCATTTTACTTTTAGAATTTTTTTTAACGTTTATTTATTTATTTTGAGGGAGAGAGGAAGAGAGAATCCTAAGCAGACTCTTCGCTGTCAGCACAGCCAGATGTGGGGCTGGAACCCATGAACTGTGGGGTCATGACCTGAGCTGAAATCAAGAGTCAGATGCTTAAGCAACTGAGCCACGCAGGCGCCCACTTTTAGAGTTTTATATAGCTATTCATGATTTTTCTGGATTTGCGTGAATGACACAAGGAAGTGTTGGGAAGGGAGAGTGCTTTTTACCTGAGTCTTTTTTTTTTTTAATTTTAAATGCCTATTTATTTATTTAATTTATTTTAATGTTTATTTATTTTTGAGAAGCAGAGAGAGACAGAACACAAGCAAGGGAGGGACAGAGGGAGAGGGAGACACAGAATTTGAAGCCAGCTCCAGGCTTTGAAGGGTCAGCACAGAGCCCAGTCGGCCTGAGCCAAAGTGGGACACTCAACTTACTGAGCCACCCAGGCACCCTTATTTATTTATTTTGAGAGAGAGAGAGAGAGAGAGCGAGAGAGAGAGAGAGCGCGCGCACATGAGCAGGGGAGGGGCAGAGAGAGACTGAGAAAAAGAGAATCCCAAGCAGGCTCCACGCTGTCAGTGCAGAGCCTGATGCTGGGCTGGAACTCACCAATTGTGAGATCATGACCTGAGCTGAAATCAAGAGTTGGATGTTCAAGTGACCAAGCCACAACCAGTGCCCCTCCCTGAGTTGTCTTGCCTTCGTTCCTGCCCGCCCTGGCCACGCAGCGCAGGCCACAGCCTCTGAGTGTTACTGAGGAATCTCAGTTCTGGAGCAGAAGTCAGGCGTCAGGCCACAGTGGTTCCCGTGATCCTCAGTTCCCTGCTGATACCTCCTTGCTGCCTGTGGTTCTGTGTGTGTGTGTAGGGGGAGGTGGAGTGGGAATGGGGGGCTTCCTAGACCATTCCTTTCCAAGGGTTAAGCCTGGATGAGCAGGAAGGGGAGGGAGAGTTTCTGGTGTGGGAGGAACCAGGAGGGGCAAAGCTGAGTTCTCCCTGCCATCCGCCAGCTGGCCTCACTTCCTTCCTCCGTCCCAACTCTCCGTCTGAGACTGTGTGGCCGAGCTGCCCCCTCAGTCTCTCTGAAGAGCAAAGGTTTTGGAGGGGGGTGTTTGGGGAGAGAGGGTATGGGATGGGATGGAGAAAGTACTTTGTAAAAGCATATTTCATACAATTTTATATTTGAAGGACAAAATCAGAAATAGTTGTTTTCATGATCCAGACCAGTGAAAGCTTTGGGGTTATTTTTACTAAGCATTGAGAGGCACTGAGAAGAGAGGATGGGCGGGCGTCTCAAGCCCAACTCAAAGCAGGGGGCCATCTCCAGGATTTATTCAGGCTAATTCCAGGTTCCTCTCCGCGGTGCCATCCCATCCCAGTCTAGCACCCCCTGGTGACCGTCACCAGCCACAGCCCACGTGTGCCAGGCTTTAACCCTCAGGTGTGAGAGTCTATTCACAGTCATGTCTTGGTGCCCATCCCATTGCTCGCTCTGTGTTCTTTGGTAAGTTACTTAGCCTTTAGTTACACCCCTGAAGCCCTAGTTTCGGGGGTTAGAAGTGTGGACTGTGGACCCAGCCACGTGGGTTGGAATCCTGGCCATGCCACATGTTGCGTGTGTAATGTTGGGCAAGGTTACCTTATCCAGGCCTTGGTTTTTTCATCTGTAGAATGGGGATAATAATACATTGACCTTTTAGGGATGCTGTGAGGACTGGAAGGGCTGTGTGTGTGCACGCATGAATGTGTGCTCGCGTGTGAACACGTGTATGAGCTCATGTGGTACAGAGCAAGTGCTCGTTAGTGTTGGCCGCTCTTACTGTCATTATTTTATTTTGGTTAGGATAAGGCTAAATGATACATGAGAAAAATGTCAATTTTTTAAAAGATTTTTTAAAATGTTTATTTATTTTTGAGAGAGAGAGAGAGAGAGCAAGTAGGGGAGGCACAGAGAGAGAGGGAGACAGAAGCCCGACGCAGGGCTAGAACTCATGAACCACAAGATCATGACCTGAGCTGAAACCAAGAGCTGGATGTTTCACTGATTGTGCCACCAAGGCACCTCGAAAAATGTTGATTTTTTTTTTTAATCCGCAAGGAAACCCTACTGCGGGACAGTTGTGCTAGCACTCTTTGATAACGGAAGTGAATATTAGCCTGGCCTGCAGCCTTCTGTCCTCTGCTCCGCGTCTCACCAGCTCCTCCCAACTTCCTTTGATCTTCCCTTGCTGCCTCCTCTCTTCGCTGGGCTTCCTATCATGTGCCTCTTGGCACAGCAGCTCCTTAGGTCTCTGTTGAAGTCTCCACCTCACCCTCTCCTCCTTTCTACTTCTCCACCTTGTAAGGATTCCAGAGTCCCATAACCTGTCTCCCCCTCCGGGAGGGGAAGATGCTTTTACATCTCGGATCAGCGGTCCTCAAAGCAGCAGCATCACCTGGGGACCTGTTAGAAATACACGTTCTTGACCACCTACCCTAGACTTGCTCTGTCAGAGACTCTGGGGATGGGACCCCACGATCTGTGTTTTAACCAGTCCCTCAGGAGGTCTTGGTGCAGGCCAGAGTTGGAGAGCTGCTGTCACATAGGAAGCATGGGTCCGGTGGCTGTTTTGGGGTTGTTCGAGTTCACAGTTCTGTTCTGGACAGCTGGTGCTCACGTGGAACTGTAGGGCTCGGTAGTGGAGACAGGGGCCACAGGCAGAAGGGGAGCCGGCTGACCACTCTGAATGTCTTCTGGCCTGGTCGCCTCCCAAACCTTCCAAAAGGCAGAGCTCAGGGATGTCTGCCAGGCGGCTGGGAAGGCAACCTGGATTCCCACGAGGGCTGTGTCCCTATCAGCTGCATGGCTCTGGGGAGTCCCATCATCTCTCTGGGCTTCGTTGTGGGTTGTAGCCCTCCGTGAACAGAGCAGGGTTGTTTGGGGAAAGAAACGAGGTCACTTAGGCGAAAGCACTTTGCAAAACTGCAGCTATTTCTCTACTTACTATAAATTGTCACTAACAACTAAACTCTTCATGGGAGCTTTTTTCCAGCGGCCACACGGGACCGATTATGCTGACGTGCTAAACAGACTCCCCAAAACATTCCAGCTTCGACTCCGCCCATCCCTCTCCTGCCCATGAGAGAGAATGTCGACAGCATCTGAGTCAGAAGTCTTCATGGGAGCTTTTTTCCAGCGGGCAATATTGTGACCGTGACCTGATCTGTTCTGTCTGCCCCACCCCACTGCAGCCCAGTTCAGTGGGGTGCAACCTCTCCATTGCGATCTCTCTACCCCTGCTCTCTCTGTCTGTCTGTAATCTCTCCCTTCCCTGGCTGTGTCTGTGCTCTGGAGGTGAAGCTCTTATCCAGTCCCCAATAGTGTGGCACTGTCCTGATTCCGTCTGTTCCATGCCACCCACAGTCTTTTCCCAGAGTACATTCAGCCAGCCGGGGACCTTGCCTTATTCTGATTTCTTTTATCGGGCAAGGGACTGACAACTTCCAAAAGGAAGCCTTCAGGCTCCTTAACGAAGGGGCAGGATTGGAGCTGCCTTGGCCCCTCTGGTTCTGCTCCGGGGTCAGGCTTCCACCAAGATGGGCCGTGTCAACCGCAGAGAGCCAACGACCGGCCACTTCTTTCCCCCTCACCGGCTCCTTCTGTGAACTCCATCTACAGAAGGTTGCTCTCCTCATTATCACTGTGCTCTGTCTTCCCTCCGCTTTACCCAAACCAGAAAGTGTTGATTTGCCCTGTTTATCAACAGTTCCTGGTCCCCCGGTCACAGGCTTGGTTTTACATAGTTCCAGTAAGACCTTCTCATTGTGCTTAATAATTGGGCACACTTTCAGGTTAAGCAAACAATTATTTTTTTATGTGCTACCTCCCACTACCGCTTGGCCCAGAAACAGGGAGGAGGAAGCCACACTTAACTTGTCAAAACAACACTGCTAACTGCCTAAGGTCTTTTATCAGTTGGGTCACTTAGTAATCACTCTGAAGTGCTGTGCTGTTTCTCGGGAGCCCACACGCTCAGTCTGAGGGGCACACCAGGGTTCCTCAACTCGAGTGCCTTCCAGAAGATGCACTCCGTGAGATCTGGAAGCTTCTCTGTCTTATTCACTGTGATGTTTTTCTACAGCTTGAGCAAGGTTTGATGTAGAGTAGGCTCTATAAATGCAGTTGAATGAAGGAATGAATGGCAGACAAGTAAGGATGCAGGCACGTGTCTGGATCCCGGGACAAGGCTTCCTGAACCCAGGCAATGAGAGCCTTTTGGGAGAGCTAGTGTAGCGGTTTAGAGCATGTGAAACATTTAGAGCAGTAAGCACTCTATAATGTTGCCTGTCCCCCCACCCCCGCCCCCGGACCCTGGGGAAGCAGGTAGCTGCGCCTGCAGATTCATCTCTCTTCCCAGGATCCTGGCGTTTAGTCCTTCAGTGTTCTTACACCACACTCAGCTGCTGTTGCACAAAATTCTCCCAAGATTCACCCAACAGCAACCAGCTGCTGTTGCACAAAATTCTCACAGAGAAATGGAGGCTGTCACATTCATTTGTTGTGGACCTAGGTGCACAGGGATGCCCAGTTGTAGGGGCAAGATGCAGGCTGGCAGAGCAGCCCATCCCCCACAGGGAAAACCCTGCTCCCACGTCCATGTGCCACGGAGCCAGAACCAATGAAGGCGCAGACCTCCGGCCACCACCCGAACATGTTGGATAGTGGCAGTTGCCACTGCAAGAGGCCGTGGGTGGAGCAGGACGGGGATTCGTTCTTCCCAGGAGGTCACACATGGCCAGGACGTTGGCAGAGGGACCGACGGCACAGACAACACACAGATGAAGAGATGGCCAACCTTCTTGGTGCAGATAGTAGATAGCCCTCTTGCTAGTTGAAACAGAAAGGAACTTTCGTTTTAAAGCATATGAGGCGGCTCTGTTCCCAGGCAGCCAGAAAAGCAGATGTGGAGGTCATGCCCGGATTATGCCCTTGGAGCTGTGTGTGGGTGCTGCACCCCCTGGGACCGGCTGCCGTGTGCACCGCGCCCGCGTTCCGCACCACAGCTTGGCAGCACTGCACCCTCCTGGGCATGTACATAGGTCACAAGCATGCGCCCTAGATGCGAGAAGGCTCCCACAGAGTAGGTTTCTGCTTCTATCTTGGGCAGGCACAGACGGCCAAGGAAGGGCGCTCAGTGGTTGGCCAAAAAGAGGGATATAAATCTGATGAAAAGATGTAATCAGGAATCTTCCTAGAGCCGAATCTTCCCAGCCTCAGCCATGCGGTTTCCGCTCTCTGTTCCCTCAAAGCCCTTGTGACCGCCTCACCCAAGGAGCCCGGACTTTCCTCCCAAGTGCTGTCGCTGAGTCCCACACAGTGGATAAGTGAATACTAACTTTGGAGGAAGCTGGTGGGACAGAGGAGCCCTGGACCTGGGGGGACCGACAGATTCTGGGCCAGGTGTGGTCACTGACTGGCCATGGATCTTTGAGGAATGCATGTAGCCTCTCGGGACTCTCTTAGAGTCCTTGCTTCTGAAGAGGCCATAAGAAACCAGCCTCATTGTTTTACAACTCATGTGATGATATGTGTGGAAACACTTTTACAACTGCAGAACACACTTCTCCTGATTTAAGTTATTGTTAACTAGGCATCTGACTTAATAGAGCAGAGAAGGCAGTCACCAGCGTGCCCAGAGCTATGTGCCATCCGCAGCCCAGGGGCCCTGACTCTAACCTTTGCAAGTCAGAATGCAAATTAATTGGTGAAATTATTATACAGGTACCTTGAATCTGTTTGAGTTTATTTTTAAAATATCGTAAAAGATATAATTCAGAAACACCTATTCTTTATGATTAATGACAAATTGTATATCAACTGCACTAATGTCTTGCTTCTAGGGAACAGAATGTTGTCCCAGCTGATGTAGCAACAAAGAGAATTGATTCGCTATGGAATTAAAGGGTCTGGGGCAAAGTGGCTTCAGGAATGGCTAGATCCAGGTGCATAGATGAAGCTGTTGTCATCTGTCTCTGTGTCTCCGTTCTGATTCCTACACCAGCTTTTTTCTCAGGCAGGCCCTCTCCAAGTGCTGGCGAAGATGGCTCCCACAAGCTCTAGGATTACATTTTACCAGCCTAATAACCCTGTGGGAAGAGTATGCTTCTTTCCAAATCATTTGAGAAGAGTCTAGAAATGACTGGCTCTGAATGGACTGATTTGGACACAGACCTGTCTGGGTAACATGTCCTCCCCGTGCAGCTGGTTTGGGACTGGCCTTTAGCCCCTCGCTCCATGCTGCATGGACTGACAGTGGAGAAGGAGTGATTGACCAAGGGAAAATTGTAATATTATTACCAGAAGGAGGAATGGATGCTGACAGGCAAAACCCCGGGTCACCACCCAGGAAATGGGGCCAGCATAGAGGGAGGACTGTTATGTCCTAGGCCAGTCGAATACAGGCGTTTCTCTAGTCTGAAGAGGAAGACCAGTTCTGCTTGGTGTCCCCCTGCCCCTACATCAACTTACATGATCTCTCCGCCACTTTATCTCGAGTCCCTGCTCAGTTTTCTTGGTCTTTTACTATTCAGGCTTCACCCCTGCACTGGTAATGAACTCCTCACCTTATCTCCCGGCTGTGACCCTGTGGTCACTTGGGCCTCTCATGTATTTCCTTTTCTGGGTCAGATTTCAGGGTGCCTTCTCTCGGGACTTACTCGGTATTGTGGGTAACTAACCTGAGTCCGTTCCCAAGCAGAGTGATCTTGGAGGTCAGGCTGCCGTGGACATTTACCAGCTCGTGGGAGAAGGTGCAGAGGCAAGTTCTTCTGCCATCTACGGGTGCCCTAGGAACCCAGAGCATTTGAACTTGAACTTGCTGTAGGTCAGGAAGAGGAAGGTCAGGAGTTGAGCTATCAGGCCACTTAGCCCTCTTTGTTTACCCCAAAATTCTGTTCACACAAACCTCATTGGCCTTCTCTAGGTCTCAAGCAGTGATTATTCTAGGTTTTATTCTTCTTTCATAGTTCAGGGATCCTGTTTTATATCTGTCCCTGGGCTGATTATTCCAAAGAACTTGCATGTGGCCAGCTTTCTTACATACTCCCATTCCTGCCCCTGGCTGTGTTCCTCATTTGGTCAGTTTCCCCTAGTGAGGATCCAGTTGAATCGGTTAGTCGTCAGCCCTGCCTCACAAAGCCTCTCTAGAATCTCTGGACACATGAGCACCCAAGAAGAAAGTGGTGTCTGCAGGCAACTCTTCTGATCGTGTCTCCCCGCGTCCCCAGTCCCCTTCCTCTGCCTCACCTCTGCCTTCTACTCACCTCTTGTTTGCATTAGCCATATAGATCCAGGACAGCCCTGGTTTGCATGGGAGCCATGGAACACAGACACATGAATGCACGACAGGTTATGCTTTACCTCTCCGCAGGAGCTCTGTCTGGACTTGGCCCGTGTTACATGGCCCAGGACCAGCGGAGGCTGCGTTCTAATCCTCAGGATCCTTGTCTATTTTCCCTCACTCCACTGTCCGTCTGCGCTGGCCTCCAGCCTCCAGCCCCCTTCTCTCTGCAGCCTGTGTACACTTCCTATATAAACTACACAGTGGGGAGAAACCCTCTCGGCTGCATTCAGTTGTGTCATTTTACCTTTATGCTTTTGTTGAATGGTGACGAGAGTCTGAATTTGGTTAGGGAAGGCGAAGAAGGGGGAGACAGGCCTATTAGCATCCTGGAGAGGATGTATGCCCCACAGCGACCCACATGGTCCACATAGATGTCTATCAGGTTATTTTGCAGGTCTCGGGCCTCACCTGAACCCCTTTCCCTGTTGCCAGGTAGCATGTGCCTGGCCCGTTCCCTCCCATTTGTCACCTTGTGTCCGCTGCAGGGCTGGACTCGCTGTAGGGCTGGTCTTGGCAGCTTCTGCTAAAACTAAAAATGCACATTCCATGCTACCCAGTGGGTCCCTCCTTCACGGAACTTTCCCACATGTGTATGAGGAGGCACACACAGGGATGTCCAACGCGGCATGGTTATGCTGGGGAAAAATAGATTATCCAAATGTTCATAACTAGTGGAATGGAAAAAAATCAAACCACTTTTAAACAAGGGGGCATATTACTCAGCAGGCAAAGAAGTGAATGGGAGCCCTAAGCTTCAGTGAGGAGTGTCAGGTGTGGGTATCAAAGGCATGATTTGGAGGGAAAATAGCGAATTACAGGATGACTTGTACAGGAGGACTGTGGGATATTTGTGGATTTAAAAAAAAAAACGGAAGAGAACAAACTGTGTTTGTGGGCTCAGGTACCAAGTACATTTCATGGACATGCGCATGGACCAGAAAGATACAATTAAATTCCCAAATAATACTGCTGCTGGTGAAGAAGAGAGGAAATTCAGTGAGAGAAACATAATGGGAACATCAATTTTAAAACTCTGAAGGAATGTAGAGTGCCTGGGTGACTCAGTCAGTTGAGCATCCCACTTTGGCTCAGGTTATAATCTCACAGGTCATAATCTCATGGTTCGTGGGTTTGAGGCCCACATGGGGCTCTGTGCTGACAGCTGAGAGCTTGGAGCCTGCTTCAGATTCTGTGTCTCCCTCTCGCTCTGCCCCTCCCCTGCTCACACTCACTCTCTCTCTCTCTCTCTCTCTCTCTCTCTGAAAAATAAATAAACATTTAAAAAATCTGAATAAATATTGGTGCACCTGGATGGCTCAATCAGAACATGGGACTCTTGATCTTGGGGTTGTAGGTTCAAGCCTCACACTGGGCATAGAGATTGCTCACAAATAAAATTTTAAAAAATGTGAAGAAATATGGCTGTTGACAAGCATTTACTCTGTGTGATGGGTATATGTATATTTGTCATGTTTTGAAGTTTTCACACTTAAACTCTAGTTTTGAATTTTTAAAATAGTTGAAGAAAGACTCATTTTGCTACTATGAGCAATTGAGGAATGATTTATCATTTGGTTGCAAGTGAGTGACAATCCAATTCAAATTGGCTTAAGCTCTTAAAGAGGGAGAATTTTCAGCTTTCAGATCTGAATAACCCCAGAGTATGCCTTGCTTTGGATTTCAAATGTGTAGATTTGTTTTCTTATTGATCTGATTTCCTTCTAGTTGACTTCAGCATCTTGCCTCAAGGTGGCCCTGAAGATAGCATTCTCCCCAGGTCAGTTCAGTAGAAGAACGGGTTCTTTCTCCTAAATGGTTAAGAGAAGGGCCTGTATATATATACCACATCTTCTTGATCCACTCATCAGGTGATGGACATTTAGGCTCTTTCCATGTTTTGGCTATTGTTGACATTGCTGCTGTGAACATTGGGGTACACGTGCTCCTATGCATCAGCACTTCTGTATCCTTTGGGTAAATCCCTAACAGTGCTATTGCTGGGTCATATATATACAATGGAGTACTATATGACAATGAGGAAGAATGAAATATGGCCATTTGTAGGAAAGTGGATGGACCTTGAGGGTGTCATGCTAAGCGAAATAAGTCAGGCAGAGAAGGACAGATACCATTATGTTTGCATTCATAGGTCTAACAGGAGAAACCTAACAGAGGACCATAGGGAGAGGAAGGGGGAAAGAGAGCTGGGGAGAATGAGGGACACAAATCATGAAAGACTATTGAATAC
>PJEM01018730.1:0-17950 GCA_004023845.1 Helogale parvula | reverse complement strand
TAGCTTATGGGCAAGTAATAAATTGTATCATTTATCTTGAATGTATCATAGATAAGCTGCTATATAACGATTGCCACTTCAGATAGCTGTGAAATTAGGTGATTAACTAGTTGGTACCTAACCTTCTAACTTCTGTATAAGTCTAATTACATGAAATAGAAGTTGGGGTTTTGATTTTTTACTTTGCTTTTCTGTTTGGAGTGTCATTGTAACTACTGTATTGTAAATGACGGAAAATAATTGCATATGTTAAAAAAATAAATTGTGTTATATTAAAAAAAATAAAATAAGATAAATAAAAATTAAAAAAAAAAAGAAGAAGAAGATAGCCTCATAGGTGTGTCATTGGGAAATGGGAAAGATAAAAATGAGCCAGGACGTGGAGGCATGGAAGGGAGGGATCCCCTTCTGTGGAGAGACAAAGGAAAGAGAGAGAGTGGTTGGGGAATTGTAGAACTGTACCTGGAGAAGAGAAAAACTTAGGCCCCAGATGGAGCGGGATCCTACCATCCCATATCTAACCGCAGGGCTTTTGGAGAGAGATCCCATCTCTAACTGTGGAGCTTTCTTTGGGCTGGGTGCCCCAGTCACAGAAATTCCCTCTGGGATAGACAGTACGCAAGGTACACAGTTGGCATCAGGAGAAACCAGTCCCTTGCTCTGACCCCTGCTAGGAAGTGCCCGGGCTTGAGGGATTACATTTTGGGCAGTATCATTAATGCGCAGGGAGTAAGAACTAAAAGTGTGGCTAGGTGTGGGACCTAGAAAGCCGTCCACCTTGGCTGCGCCTGCAGCACAGTGAGATCAGACCCAAAAGAGTGATTTGGAACACCTGATTCGAGAAGGGACTGGGGAAGTCACCATTTTTCTCCCCACATCCACCAAGGTGGGGCCTCAGGGAGTGGCCCCTGGAACCAACAGTGGAGGGGAGACCCGCCTACACCAAACCACGCCGAGAACCGACTCCCCTACACCAAACCATGCCAGTCTGCGCTGGGGAGCTGCTTTTTTACCGGAGCCAGGATAGATGCTGCAGAAACAGAGAGCCCCTCCCCCAAGACCAGGACTGATGCATTGCTATGATTAAATCTAGATCAATTCTTGCTATTCAGATATATTCTCCCTTTTCTCATTCTTAGCTTCCCCTCCTCTGGACTGGGCATTCTGGTTATAGGTTTGCGTTAACAGGCATATTTATTCCATTGTCTTCATGTATGTTCTACACCTCATACATTACCTTCCTTTCTCACTCTCTGAAATAATCGGAGTATACAGTTTCTCAGGGTAACATTATCTTCATTGTTTTTATTTTTTCTTCTCATCTCCTGCCATATTCTGCTTTTTCTCTCTTTGAATTAAGCCTTTTAGTCTCAATGCCTGGTGAATGTTCAATTTCTCTTTCTCCCCACCACAGTCATTTCTCTCTTTGTTGATGCTCTTCTACCAGCACTGCCTCACCCTGCTCTTTATTTGTAGCTGGGATTTCTGGTTTCATGCTTTTAGATTGTCTTTTGTCTTTTATTGTTTTTGTTTTGTGGGTTTTTATTCTTTTTGGATTCCTTGTTTGTTTGGTTTCTTTGTGCATTTGCACGCTTTTGTTCCCCATTTGTCTGTGTCTTTTCCTTTCCAGGGCTACCTCAGGAAACAAACCAAAGTACACATGGTGGAGAGTCCAAAATATCACTACAAATAAGGAAATAAAATGCCAAAGTCTCAACAAGAGAGACCAAGGGACACCATTAAAAGAAAAGTTCCTGAATGGACAGGCCCTGGACAGTCTATTACCCTCCTTAAATATAGCAGTATTCACAAGTGCAGAGCACATAACAAACTTTTAAAACATACAAGAAACAGAAAACTAGCCAAAATGACAAAATGGAAGAACAACCCTCAAAGAAAATCCAGGAAGAAGTGAAAGCTTAGGAATTGGTCAAAACAGATATAAGCAACATAACTGACCAAAAATTTAGGACAATAGTCATAAAATTAATCACTGGGCTGTAAAAGGCATAGAAGACAACAGAAACACTATTGTTACAAAGATTATGGATCTTAAAAATAGTTATGATGAGTTTAAAATGCTATAACTGAGGTGCATAATAAAATGGAAGTGGCCACTGCATGGATTGAAGAGGCAGAGAGAAGAATAGGTGAATTAGAAGTTACAATTACAGAAAAAGAGAAAGCTGAGAAAAAGAGAGATAAATTGATCCAGGAGCACGAAAGGAGAATTTGAGAACTGAGTGAGGCAATTAAATGGAACAATATCCATATCATAGGAATTCTAGAAGAAGAGAGATAGGGGCTTAAGGAGTACTTGAACAAATTATAGTTGAGAACTTCCCCAATCTGGGGAAGGAAACAGACATTGAAATCCAAGAGGCACAGAAAACTCCCCTCAGATGTAACTTGAATTGATCTTCCACACAAGATATCATAGTGAAACTGAAAAAGTATAAGGATAAAGAGAGAAATCTGAAAGCAGCAGGGATAAAAGTGTCCTAAGATACAAAGGGAGACACATCAGGGTAGTAGCAGACCAATCTACAGAAACGTGGATGGCCAGAAAGGAATGGCAGGAAATCTTCGATGTGATGAACAGAAAAAATATGCAGCAAGAATCCTTTATCCAGCAAGCCTGTCATTCATAATAGAAGGAGACGTAAAGGTTTTCCCTAATAAACACAAACTGAAGGAATTCAACGCCACTAAACCAGCCATACAAAAAATCTTAAGGGGGACCCTGTGAGGGAAATGTTACAAACACAAAGCACCAGAGATACCACTACAAGCATGAACCCTACAGAGAACACAGGGACTCTAAACCCATAATTTTCAATAATAACACTGAATGTAAATGGACTAAATGCTCCAATCAAAAGACATAGGGTGGGAGAATGGACAAAAAACCAAGATCCATATATTTGCTATCTACAAGAGACTCATTTTAGACCTGATGACACCTTCAGATTGAAAGTGAGGGGATGGAGAATATCTATCATGCTACTGGAAGTCAAAAGAAAGCTGGAGTAGCCATACTTATATTGGACAAACTAGACTTTAAAGACTGTAACAAGAGATGAAGAAAGGGATTATATAATAATTACTGGGTCTATCCATCAGGAAGAGCTAACATTTATAAATGTCTACACACCAAATTCGAGACCACTCAAATATAAAAAATGATTAATCACAAACACAAGCAATCTTATTGATAATGTGCTAACGGCAGGGGACTTTAATACTTCACTTACAGCAATAGATAGATCAACCAGACAGAGAATAACTAAAGAAACAATGGCACTGAATGACATATTGGATCCAATGGACTTGACATGTATATTTAGAACTCTACATCCCAAAGCAGTGGAATACCCTTTTGATTTGAGTGCACATTGTATATTCTCCAAGATCACATACTGGGTCATAAAGCAGGTCTCAATAAATATAAAAGAATTGAGACCATACCATGCACACTTTCAGATCACAATGCTATGAAACTTGAAATCAACCACAGGAAAAGGTCTGGAAAACTGCCAAAAGCATGGAGGTTAAAGAATACCCCACTAAAGAACAAATGGGTCAACCAGGTAATTAGAGAAGAAATTAAAAATTATATGGAAACAAATGAAAATGAAAATACAACAATCCACACTCTTTGGAATGCAGCAAAGGCAGTCCTAAGAGGAAAATACATTGCAATTGAGGCCTATTTCAACAAACTAGAATAATCACAAAAACAAAATCTAACAGCACACCTAAAGGAGCAAGAAGGAGACAGCAAGAACACCCCATCCCAGCAGATGAAGAAAAATAATAAAGATAAGAGCAGAAATAAACAATGTATCATCCAAAAAAGTAACAGTTGAACAGATCAATAAAAACAAGAGTTGGTTTTTTGAAAAAATAAACAAAATTGATAAACCTCTAGCCAGGCTTAGCACAAAGAAAATATAGAGCACCCAAATAGAGAAAATAACGAATGAAAATAAATTTATTACAACTAGTCCCTCAGAAATACATGCAATTACCAGAAAATACCATGAAAAATTATATGCCAACAAACTGGACAACCAAGAAGAAGTGGACAAATTCCTAAACACACATGCCCTACCAAAATTCAAATGGGAAGAGATAGAAAATATGAACAGACCCATAACTTGTGAAGACATTGAATCAGTTATCAAAAGTCTTCCAACAAATAAGAGTCTGGGGCCAGATGGCTTCCCTGGGGAATTCTACTAGACATTTAAACCAGAGTTAATACCCATTCTTCTCAAGCTATTCCAAAGAGTAGAAATGGAAAGAAAACTTCCAAACTCATCCTATGAAGCTAGCATCACTTTGATTTCCAAATCAGACAGAGACCCAGCAAAAAAGAGAACTACAGGCCAATATCCTTGATGAATACAGATGCAAAAATCCTCAAAAGGATACTAGCAAATCAAATACAACAGCATATAAAAAGAATTATCCACCATGATCAAGTGGGATTCATTCTTGGGTTACATGGCTGGTCAATATTCGCAAATCCAACAATGTGATACATCACATTAACAAAAGAAAGATAAAAACCCTGTTGACAGATGCAGAAAAAGTATTTGACAAAATTCAGCATCTGTTCTCAATAAAAACCCTCGAGAAAGTTGGGATAGAAGGAGCTTACTTAAACATCATAAAAGCCATTTATGAAAAGCCCACAGCTAATAATCATCTCAATGGGGAAAAACTGAGAGCTTTCTCCCTGTGATCAGGAACACGACACCGATGTTCACTCTCATGACTTGTTTAACACAGAGCTGGAAGTCCTAGCATCAGTAATCAGACAACAAAAGGAAATAAAAGGCATTAGAATAGGCAAAGATGAGGTCAATCTTTCATTTTCCCCCGGTGACATGATACTGTACATGGAAAAGCCGACAGACTCCACCAAAAGTCTACTAGAACTGATCCATGAATTCAGCAAAGTTGCAGGATACGAAATCAATGTACAGAAATTGGTTGCATTTTTAAACACCAATAATGAAGCAACAGAAAGAGAAATCAAGAACTGATCACATTCACAATTGCACAAAAAACCATAAAATACCTAGGAATAAACCTAAACAAAGATGTAAAAGATTTGTATGCTGAAAACTATAAAAAACTTATGAAGGAAATTGAAGAAGACACAAAGAAATGGAGAAATATTCCATGCTCATGGATCGGAAAATTAAGTATTGTTAAAATGTCATTGCTACCCAGAACAATCCACACATTCAATGCAATTCCAATCAATATTGCAGCAGTATTCTTCTCAAAGGTAGAACAAACAATCCTAAAATTTGTATGGAACCACAAAAGACCCCAAATAACCAAAGAAATATTGAAGAAGAAAACCAAAGGGGCACCTGGATGGTTCAGTCGGTTAAGCCACCAACTTCAGCTCAGGTCATGAACTCGTGGTTCATTAGTTTGAACCCCGCACTGGGCTCTGTGCTGACAGCTCAGAGCCTGGAGCCTGCTTTGTATTCTGTGTCTCCTTCTCTGTCTGCTCTTCTCCTGTTCATGCTCTTTCTGTCTCTCAAAAATAAACATTAAAAAAATTAAAAAAGGAAACCAATACGGGAAGCATCATCATCCCAGACATTAGCCTCTACTACAAAGCTGTCATCATCAAGACAGTTTGGTATTGGCACAAAATCTGAGACAGAGACCAATGGAATAGGATAGAGAACCCAGAACTGGACCCCAAAATGAATAGCCAATTAATCTTTGACAAAGCAGGAAAGAGTATTTAATGGAAAAAAAGACAGCCTCTTTATAGATGGTGCTGGAAGAACTGGACGGCAACATGAAGAAGAATAAAACTAGACAATTTTCTTACACCATACACAAAAATAAACTCAAAATGGATAAAGGACCTGAATGTGAGACAGAAAACCATCAAAACTTTAGAGGAGAAAGCTGGAAACAACCTCCTTGACCTCAGCCACAGCAATTTCTTACTCAACACATTTCCAAAGGCAAGGAATCAAAAGCAAAAATGATCTATTGAAAGCTCATTAAGATGAAAAGCTTCTGCACTGCAAAAGAAACAGTCAACAAAATGAATAGGCAAATGACATATTGGATAAAGGGCTAGTATCCAAAATCTATAAGGAACTCACCAAACTCCACACCCAAAAAACAAATAATCCAGCAAAGAAATGGGCAGCAGACATGAATACACACTTCTCTAACGAGGACATGCAGATGGCCAACAGGCACATGAAACAATGCTCAGCATCACTCATCATTAGAGAAATGCAGATCAAAACCACAATGAAATATCACCTCACACTGGTCAGAGTGGCTAAAATGAACAAATCAGGAGACTATAGATGGTGGTGAGGATGTGGAGAAATGGGCACTCTTTTACACTGTTGGTGGGAATGTAAACTGGTGCAGCCACTCTGGAAAACAGTGTGAAGGTTCCTCAAAAAATGAACAGTAGAACTCCCCTATGACCCAGCAATAGTACTGCTAGAAATTTACCCTAGGGATACAGGAGTGCTGACGCATAGTGGCATATGTACCCCAGTGTTTATAGCAGCAGTTTTTTTTTAATGTTTTATTTATTTTTGAGACAGAGAGATTCAGAGCATGAGCAGGGAGGAGCAGAGAGAGACGGAGGCACAGAATCGGAAGCAGGTTCCAGAATCTGAGCTAGCTGTCAGCACAGAGCCCGATGCGAGGTTTGAACCCACGAATGTGACATCATGACCTGAGCTGAAGTCGGAGGCTTAACCGACTGAGCCACCCATAGCAGCCCCATAGCAGCACTTTCAACAATATTTTCAACAATTTCCATAGCCGAACTATGGAAAGAACCTCAATGTCCATCAACTGACGAATGGATCTGGAAGATGTAGTTTATCTATACAATGGAATACTATATGGCACTGAGAAAGGATGAAATCTGGCCATTTGTAGAAATGTGAGTGAACCTCAAGGGTGTTATGCTAAGTGAAATAAGTCAGGCAGAGAAGGACAGATACCATACATTTTCACTCATATGTAGATCAGGAGAAATTTAACAGAGGACAATGGGGGAGGGGAAGGGGAAGAAAGTGTTGGGGGAGAGGGAGGGACACAAACCATGAGAGACTCTTGAATACTGAGATGAACTGAGGGCTGATGGGGGTGGGGGAGAGGGGAAGGTGGGTGATGGGCATGGAGGAAGGCACCTGTACGGATGAGCACTGGGTGTTATATGGAAACCAACCTGACAATAAACTATATATATAAAAAAAGACAAATCAGGTTCAAATGTCAGTCCTTTCCATTTCTAGTTTGTGTGATCCTAGGCAAATCACCTCAGATCTCTGAGATTGATTTCTACATCGGTATGATGAAGACTATTATATAGCCTTTTGTAAGCATCAAGTAGAATAATATATTTACAGTTTATGCTTTTACAGCATTTCCAATATATGGTGGTAATTATTATCATTGCAGAGAAAGGAATACAACACAAACAACTTGGAGTAATTCTGATGCTGCTGGTTTGCTGGACCTACCACTCTTTGAGAACCACTGACCTAGCCTATTAGCTTATTAGACTGGTAGATATCAACCGCCCCCTTCAAAAAAACCCCACAACTATGTGAAACAGTCCAATATCCCAATTTGAATATAATTAATCTGAGAGGTGATGAGAAAGAAACTGTATGTGGCTCTGAGTGGCATGAATAGCCATTCTTCTTTTACTACTAATTGCCTATGCAACTCAGAACTGCGACCAGGTCAGTTTCTGGTGGATTATTTTTTCAAGGTTATGCTTAATTGTTGAATTCCTTTCTATGAGGTGAGCTACAATCTCTTCTTATTTCATTCTTTCTGGAGGAGTAAACTTTGATGTGCTGTTGAATCACTTGCAGCTAAGCTATATTTCTAATTTTTTTTGGCTTAAAACATCATCAATTTATTAGTTCTCATGATTCTGTGTGTTGGTTGGGCTCAGCTGGGCTGTTCTGGTTGACGTGCCACTGTCTGGAGTCACTCATGCAGTTTCTTTCAGCTGGGAGCTTGAGTATGGCTGGAAAACCCAAAATAGCTTTGGTCACTGGTTTGGTACCTTAGCTAGGGTAGCTGGAATGACTGGAAGCAGCTGGACTTCTCTCTACCAGGGTAATCAAACTATTTAAATGGTGGGTCAGGGCCCCAATATCTCCATGACCTCTCCCATTTTTTGCCAACATTTTCTTTTTTTTTTTTTGTTATAAAACACATAATGTAAAACTTACCATTTAAGGCATTTAAAGTGTACAAGTCAGTGACAGTACATTTGAATGTTGTGCAACCATGTCCACTATCTAGTTCCAGAACATATTCATGACCTTAAAAGGAAACCTCTTCCATTAAGCAGCTTCCCATCCCTTCCACTCTCTCCAGCCCCTGGCAACCACAAATCTCTTTTCTGACTTTATGGATTTGCATTGTCTGGATATTTCATGTAAATAAAATCATACAATACTGGCCTTTTTGTATGTGGCTTCTTTGACTTAGCATAATGTTTAAAATATTTATTTATTTTTGAAGGAGTGGAGGGGCAGAGAGAGAGGGAGACAGAGGATCTGAAGCAGGGTCTGCACTGATAGTAGAGAGCCCAATGTGAGCTTTTAACTCATGAACCATGAGATCATGAACTGAGCTGAAATTGATGCTTAACCAACTGAGCCCCCCAGGTACTCCTAGCCTAATATTTTTGAGGTTCATCTATCTTGTAGCATATTTCAGTACTTTATTGTTTTTATTGTTCAATAATATTCCATTGTATGGCCATACCACATTTTGTTTACCCATTCATCAGGTGATGGATATTTGAGCCATCTTTTGGCTATTGCACATAATATTCTTAATTTCCTTTTCAAATTGTTCATTGCTAATGTATAGAAATACAACTGATTCGGTATCCTGTACCATTTGCTGAATTAATTTATTGCCCCTAATATTATTTTACAGCATCATGTCATCTATAAATAAAAAGAGTTTTACTTCTACTTTTCCAATTTAGATGCCTTTTATATACTTTTCTTGCCTAATTACTTGGGTGAGATCTTCCAGGACAATGTCGAAAGTAATGGTAAAAGTGGAAGTTCTTGTCTTGCTCTTGGTTTTAGGGGAAAAACTTTCAAGAATTCCACCATCGAGTGTAATATTAGCTGTGGGTTGGTTTTTTTCTTTTTACTAATTTATGATGATAAAATGTTGGATTTTATCAAATGGTTCTTCTATATCAATTAAGATGATCATGTTTCCTTCATTCCATCAATGTGATGCATCACATTGCTTGGTATTCATATGTTGAAATACTCTTGCATTACTAAGATAAATTCTGATTGGTCATGGTGTATAAATGTTTTATATGGTGCTTGGTTTGATTTGTTACTGTTTTGCTGAGAATTTCTGCCTCTATGTATAAAAAGGATATGGGTCTGTAGCTTTCCTTTTTTTTGTGGTGTTTTTGTCTGACTTTGGTGTCATAGAATGAATTAGGAGGTGTTTCCTACTCCTTTATTTTTTGGAAAAGTTTGAGAATGACTGGTGTTAATTCTTCCTCAAACTTTTGGTAGATTTCCCAGTAAAGCCCTCTAGTCATGGATTTTTCTTTGTTGGGAGTTTTTTTTTTTTTTTGGTCACTGATTCAATTTCCTTACTTGGTATAGGTTTTGTTTAGATTTACTATTTATTCTTGAGGCAAATTTGGTAGTTTGTGCATTTTTTAAAAATTTGTCCCTTTCATCTAGGTTATCTAAATTCTTGGCCTCCAGGGGCACCTGGGTGTCTCATTTGGTTAAGCGTCAGTCTCTCGGTTTTGGCCCAGGTCATGGTTTCATGAGTTCAAGCCCCATGTTGGGCTCTGTGCTGATGGTGTGGAGCCTGCTTGGGATTCTCTCTCTTTTCCCTCTCTCTCTCTGCCCCTTCCCCACTCCTGTTGTCTCTGTCTCTCTCTAAAAAATAAATAAACTTGAAAAATAAGTAAATTTTTGCTCTTCAGTTGATCATAAGAATCACTTATTACTGTGTGATCATAGTGGTCACTTATTATTCTGTGATAATAGTAATCACTTTTTACAACCTTAGTAAAATTAAAAAAGGTAAGGTCCCATACACAGGATCTTGAGCTAGTTAGAAGATCCTTACAGGACATGGGGTCCAACATTTCTATCTAATGATTCTCCTCATAGCACACCCATGAAATCTGTCATTGGTTTTCCTACCTTCAGGGAGTGGCATCTCACCAGTTACGGGTGTAGTTTGTTCCATCTTTGGATAGCTCAGAGTATTCGGACATCTTTTTTACATAAAGCTACACACAACAAATCTAATCATTTCCTCCCACTGTAGACAGTCCTTATGAATTTTAAAGAGCTCTTTCCTAAGTATTCTCATGTGGATAATATCTCCAAGTTCCTTTAATTGCTTTTCAGTTATTATGGCTTTCAGTGTCCCCACTAGTCTGCTAATTTGACTCTGAATGTTTTATGAAAGTCCTCTTTAAGTGGCACGGCATCGAAGCAAAGGACAAACTCCTGCTCAGGGGACTGTTTAAATAATTGGGATTTGACTTTTTTCTTTTTGCTCTTTCTTCTGTTACGGAACTTTTATGAATAAGATATTTCCCCCTTCAATTCATACCTTAGTTGGGGTTGATAGAAGAACTTGGCTCCTTTTTTGCAGTTTGGCTCATTATTTCTTTGATAATTTCATGCTGCCATCTGCTGGCTAAATCAGGTAGTTCCTGCCGTTTTGTTTTGTTTTGTTTTGATTTGATTTATAATAGTTTATTGTCAAATTAGTTTCCATATAACACCCAGTGCTTCTCCCCACAAGTGTCCATGGCCATCACCCCCTTCTCCCCTCCCCTGCCCACTTTAGCCTTCGGTTCGTTTTAAGTATTCAATAGTCTCTCATGGTTTGTGTCCCTCTCTCTCCCCAGCTCTCTTTCCCTCTTCCCCTCCCCATGGTCCTCTGTTAGGTTTCTTTTGTTAGACCTATGAGTGCAAACATATGGTATCTGTCCTTCTCCGCCTAACTTATTTCACTTAGCATGACACTAATTGAGCAGAGGAGAGGAAGTATAGGTTAACAAAATGACAAGACTAGAAGTAGTATAGTTGAACTATTAGAAAGAGGTCTTCATTTATTCTCTCCATATAATTACTATTGTATGCCATGCATTTGGGAGTCCAAAGTAAAAGTAATGTGGACACTATGGGGGTATGTATAGTCACAGAAAATGCGACTGGAATATTCCCATTTCGGTCTAACTCTGATGAGCTTATTGAATTTGAGCAAGTCACCCTTTATTTTTTTTAGTGTGTCATTTCCCACACCTGTTATCCCAACAAGTTTATATGATAAAGCCAAATAGTAGTAAAGGCAAAGGAAAAACATGAAGGACTGAACTCTCAGGGCGGGGGTTGGGGGTGGAGGAGGAATAAGTAAAGCCCAAAGGTGATAAATGACAGGAGAGAGCAGGGCTTCTCCAAAACATGTGGAAGTTTAGGCAAAAAGTTCAGAGAGTCTCTTTCTATTTAAGTAATTTGATTAAAATATATTATAAAAGGGCCGCCAGGGTGGCTCAGTCAGTTAAGCATCGACTCTTGATTTCGGCTTAGGTCATGATCTCATGGTTCATGAGATTGAGCCCCGAGTTGGGCCCTGCACTGACAGCATGGAGCCTGCCTGGGATTTTCTCTCTCTTTCTCTCTGCCCCTCCTCCATCAAAATAAATAAATAAACCTTTAAAAAATAATACAAATTATAATATTCATGAGCCCATATGAAGTGTAGTAATTTAACAATGAAGATTTAGAGAAATGGGTAGTGGGGTGCCTCAGTGGCTCAGTTGGTTAAGTGTCTGACTCTTGATTTCAGCTCGGGTCATGATTTTACAGATTGTGAAATTGAGCCCAGCATTGGGCTCTGTGTTGAGCATGGAGGCTGCTTAAGATTCTCTCTCTCTCTCTCTCTCTCTCTCTCTCTCACTTTCTCTCTCTCTTGCTCTCTCTTACTCTCTCTCGCTCTCACTCTCTGTCACTCTGTCATACCCCTCTGTCCTTCTCCCCCTCAAAAAATAAAATATAAATAGAATAATAGGTAGAAAGAGGTAGTTACAGATTTGTTTATTCAACAATTCATGTGAAAATTCTTCATAATGTCCATTTACCATCTCTTCCTTTCCAGGTCCAGAAACCACTTGTTCAAATTCTTTATTGTCCAATGCACTATATCTGGCTAATTAAAAAAATTTTTTTTTACATTTTTTAATTTATTTTTGAGAGAGACACACACAGCGTGTGAGCAGGGTTGGGTCAGAAAGAAAGGGAGACACAGAATCTGAAGCACGCACCAGGCTCTGAGCTGTCAGGACAGAGCCCAATGCCGGGCTTGAACCCATGAACTGTGAGATCATGACCTGAGCCGAAGTCAGCCGCCTAACCGACTGAGCCACCCAGGCACCCCATATCTGGCTAATTTTATACCTCCTATTAAAAGAAAAGGTAGCAGCACTGTGCCAACTTTCAATGCAATGATCTGTTTGTGTCAAAATAATACAGTTTCTTTCCTCTGTAGTTCTTTTACCTGCATCAACTGTTCTTAGTAGTCTTGAACCTGAAAATGTCCTGCGTCTGATGTGAGTGAGAGTCATCCAGAATCATTATGTTTTCACTATTTTGGTAGCCTAATTTCATCAAATCCCATGAAATAAATGACTATGAGAGCAAATGGCAGTAATCTGCTAGCCTGGCTGCTCTCCCGGAACCAGGGCCTGTCTAGAGAATTCCGGGATAACCAGTTTATAGTTTGTCTTTTTACATTGTAAGGTGTTTGTGTGAAATAAAACATTTTAATTTCAGAAAGTCAAATTTATCAGTCTTTTGTAGTTGATGATATGAGTCTTAAGAAAAATTTCTTTATTCCAAGGTCTAAAAAGTATAGAATATTACCACAATTGTAGTAAATTCTATCAGACAGAGCCGTATTAGGCAGGCCTAGTTACCCTTATGATTGGTATCCTATGATGAAGACAAAACAAGTTGAAACAGGTAAATTCTAGAGTGGAGTCAGATTCCTGGTGATACTATTAATTCATGGCCTATAGAGAAGGAGTTTAAGATTTGTCCAGGTGACCTTATAGCATTGCTGCTGATGGTAGTTGGCTTGCTTTTTATGTCCCACTTATTAGTCTAGGCTGAGAGCCCAGGTGTTAAGGGAATACTATTCCTATAATTACCTTTTTTCTCTGATGACTGGGTGATACCAAAGTGGTTGTAGCTAATGACTTTTATAGGTTTGGTTCTTATTTTTCAAACATACCATGATCATTAAAGTGATTTAGAACTCCACACAAACTCCACAATTCTCACTAGAGAGATCTAATACACAAGGCAGTCTTGTCAACAGAATTGTTTTACTAAAGTGCCACCAAAGCCATGAGTCTAAGAACCTCTACTCTGGGATCCTCATGCTGTCACTACCTTTTAAACCAAATGCAAAGAAATCAGCATCCCTCAATGTCAATATACTAACCTATAAAATAAGACTCCTTTCCCCCTGTTCCTTTCACTAGAAATTTGTGAAAGCTTAAATTAGAATGAAATCTTAAATACATTCAAAATTATAATTCCACTTCCTGTCTGAAATATGGAAAGCACAGCAGGTTGTGTTTGTAGGCGTTTGCTCCATAGTTAATTTTTGGGTGTCCAGGAAGGACCTTGTGGAAAATTATCTTTCAGACTGAAATTCTGTTACTAGATTCTCTTTGTGTTAAGCATTGGCTTTTCAAGGGTACCACACCTACGATGCAATTTCTCTCATTTTGAGTGACAAGTCAGATACATATTTGTGTGTGAACCAAGAGCACTTAGAGGATGGAGTATATCCTTTAAGGAAGAAAATTTTACATACTTTATCATTTATCTGGAGACTGGAGGACATGCTTACCTGACAGTATTTGCTTTAATGGTTATCCTTTGACTTTCTAGGAGTTGTGTGATACTTAGTTTTCATTGTCTCCCTCTGGTTCTCCATTGTTTCTTTGTTAAACAATATAGGAGAGTTCATGAGATTAAATGCTTCTCACTGCAATAGCCAGGTTTCTGGGGGCAGCTTTGGCTTTTATACCAGCTTTTGCATATCAGATACTGCCAGTGGGTGAACTTCACTTCTGTGCCCTCATAATTGATTCAATGTTAGGGGTCATCAAATTCATGGAGGAAGTAGGAAAATACTAAAGATTAAGGACTCACATTTGAAAAATTACAAACAGGTCACAAATAGTATAGCGTCTTGATTAATTAGGGGCCAAAATGACTTTCTGTTAATTACTTTCTATTCTTTCCTTTCTTTTGCTCACCAATTGACTTAAAACTACTTCTAATCTCTATGATCAAGGGCCATACAAAGGCAAGGCCAAGTGCTGGAGCAGAAAATACACTGGCTCAAAATCGTGCTGTGAGCTCATGCATTATGTAACAGCTTCATTATCTATAAAACAGGAAAAAACCGGTATTATCTCATTAGATAATGGAAGGGAAAGTCCCTTGGAGAGGGTTCTAACCTTAATGTAGTGCTCTTCCTAGCTTCCTTGGTTCAAAAGTTTGGTGGGGTAGTTATACATTCTGGCTGAAAGAGGTATTGGGATTCTTTATCAACATATCAAAGCTTTACTTCCTCCTTCTTCCCATTTCAAAAAGAAGTAAACTAAAATCCTTTCATTTGCTATGCTTTTTGTGGAGAATTTTAGCATCCGTTACCTAATTTGATTTACTTAACGTCCCTAATTATAGATAAGAACCCATTGAAAACCCATTGAAGTTGTGGTCAGGAAATGAAGCCTACTTCCAACCTAGTGTTCTTTCTAATAGGTTGTTGTTTTCTCTAAATCTCCCTTTTTTTCTTGTTACTGGTTAAATTTTGAACCAGTTAAACCACAAAGATGTCTGTCTTTCAATCTTCTAGGCCACTCCTCTTCTACTTCCTCCGCCCCCAGGTCCCCTCCCCCTCACTTCTTAAAGCACTGCAATTTGCTGCTGCCGCCATATTTCTTCCTTTCCCGGGGTGGAAGCTTGCTAACCGTGGATGTCTTTGCCCGTGTGGTTCTTTCTGGAACATTTTCCAGCCCCAACCACCCCTTATGGCGTATTTCTTTTAAAAAATTCACAAAAATTCCATAAAATATTTTAACAATTCTAAACTTTCCCTGAGTGTTCTCTTGACACCTCCTCCCTATTTTTCAGGTATTTGGAATATTTTTAGGTGATTTTCCACTTTAAGGGAATTTTTCACTGGCATGGTTTTTGGTTGACGTCTCTGCTTTTTCGTGGTTTAATTTTTGCCCCCTTCTCTTTTCTATATTTTGCCCATCGGGGCTGCGGATACCTGGTTTTATTATCATCATTTTCACCCAATGGGGCTGTGGATACCTGCATTTTAACTGTTTTCTTTTCTTTTTTTTAATTTGCCCATCGGGGCTGCGGATACCTGCTTTTAATTTTTTTTTTCACCTTAGCCCATCGGGGCCTCGGATACCTGCTGTGTCCCTCTCCCTCTCCCTAACCCTCTGGCCCATCGGGGCTATGGATACCTGCTTTAAAAAAAAAAAGTTACTTTATGGCTCATCGGGGCCTCGGATACCTGCTTTTATTTATTTTTTTCCCCCTTGCCCATCGGGGCCTCGGATACCTGCTTTAATTTTTTTTTCCTTGCCCATCGGGGCTGTGGATACCTGCTTAGATTTTTTTTTTCTCATGGCCCATCGGGGCCTTTTATGGATGGAAATGTTGGCTTTTGTGGTTCGTTGTACTATCTGGAATGTCTGCAAATTTATGCTGCTAATCAATCGTTTGGTGTTGTGTGAGTGGACCTACGGCTTTGGCTGGGAGGTGACTTAGCAGTTAGGCTAAGGGGTTAGGCTGGGGAGGAAAGATGGCGGCCACTTCAGCTGCTTGCCTGAGGGTTAGTTGTGCCAAGTATAAATTAGGGAACTAAGATGGATAGCGGGACAGGCAGAGGTAGTCACATGTGTTGCATTAGCTACATGTTTTCAATGAGAGCTGATTTGGGGCTTGTTAGGAGCTTTACATGAACTATGGTATCATGAGGTATAAGAACAGGATGGTCTTCTGTCATGTTACAAGAGGATGGTCGAAAATGAGAGGGAGAAGGTTTAGGCACAGGGTTCAAAATGGCGATTTTGGGTTTGTGGTATTGCTCAGCATGGCTCTCGGCTTTGTTAGAGTGTCCAAAATGGCGGACTCAATTTTGCCGCAGTGTTCATGAGGCGGGAAGGCCACATCATGGTGGTGTCTTTGTTCTAGTGCACAGCATGGTGGCGCAATATTCTGTTACATAGTAAAAGATGGCGGCTGGAGTACTTGCCGCAGTGTAAAACATGGCGGGCTTTTGTCTTTGCCGTGTGCATTTCCTAACAGGTTTTGTTTCAGAGACAATATGGCAGATCTTGTCATTTGGATATCATGGCAGTTTGTCACGTGGTCGTCTTTGCGGGGATTTTTGCTCGGTACATTCTTGGCGGGCTTTGCACCAGGTGGACCTGCCGCATTGTTAAAGATGGCGGGCTTTGTCGTGTTTGCCGCGAAAAGTGAGAGAAAGGTGGGATGGACAATGTTGGATTGCTGCATGACCCACCCAATCAGAAAGGGTGGAAGGATTGGGCACAGCCAATTACTGGAGGATGGAATTAAACTCTGTGAGTTAGCATAGCACTTCATCGCCGTCTTTATTCAGCCAGTCAGGAGGAAGCCGAGGAGCCATGTTTGTACGTCTTCTCCCAGTGGGTGGTACCCAAGGTCTTTCCAAGGACACTTCCCTTTTACACTTCCCTCCCCTCTCACTTGCTCCCTCCCCTCGAATTTGCTCCCTCCCCTCTAGCATTGCCTCTTGCAGTGTTGGGTATTTGGCTCTGTAGGCTGAACCTAATCTCTATTTCTCTGCATTGGCGCCATGGCCTAAGGCTAGGCTACTGCCGCCCCCGCCTCAGGCTTTGCTCTTTTGCAATTTGGCCAGGGGCAGTGCTCCATGCTTGCCTGGTGTGAACATGGTGGTGAGTCTTGGCAAGAACCAGAATGGATCACAGATGATCATTGGCCAGCAGGTGGCAGAAGAGGAATCCCTGCCTTCCTCAAGAGAAACACCTACCCCGTGGCTAACGCTGGGGTCGGATTTTGGTTTATATTTATTTCTTGGATGTCAGTCTTACAAAGTTTGATTATGTGGTCTGCTAGCATTAGTTTTAAGCGTTAAGTGACTATTCTGGAAATGTCTTTAGGGGCTCTGCTTATTTGTAGAATTCAATTACATTTAATGAATTTTTATTTTCGTGTTCCTTAAAATTTAAGGTAGAGTTTTCAATTTGTCTTACAAATTGCTTAGTTTTTTTTTTTTTTTTGGCTTTAGAGATGCAAAGTCCAATTGGCATTAAAAAATATTTTTACTACTTTTTTACTTTGAAATTGACTTAATAAACTACATCCTTTTGGATTTTGGAAGAGTCTTATAGCACAGAAGTAGTTAATTAAAATCTTAACTTTATGATCAAATAAAATAAAGAATATTTGAAGGTCCACTCCAGTCCAGGCTTTGCTTTGTTCTCATCCTAAATGCTGCATAATTGAGTAAAAACCTATCATGCAGGAAACTTGATTTAACTGTGGACTTGTTTCCTCTAGTGAAACGTTATATTTGAGTGTCAATGCCCACAGTTTCAGTCTTCTGTGGTGCCTTGCCTCCATAGTTCCCAGCTCCTCCCAGCCCTGCTCCCAGCCCTGCTCCCAGCAACTGCCCTCCCCCCAACAACCACCCTCCCCGACTCCATCTAGCACCAGTCCTTCCCCTGCCTGGTGTCCAGCTCTGCCCCTGCCCTGTGTTCAGCCATGCCCCAGCCCTAGCTCCAACTGCC
>PJEM01018729.1:0-12217 GCA_004023845.1 Helogale parvula | reverse complement strand
TGTCAGCACAGAGCCCAACATAGGGCTCGAACTCATGAACCTTGAGACCATGAGCTGAGCCAAAACCAAGAGGCAGACACTTAACCGACTGAGCCACCCAGGGGCCCCTCAATTTTACACTTCAAGTGGAAGACCTGTGTATGGTATGTGAATTGTCTCCAAAAAGCTGTTAATGAATAAAAAAAAAAAATCAGAATGACTTTAAAATACAAGGAGGAAAGACAAAAACAGAAACAAAAGGTAAATTACTCCTTCCTTTTGGTTCCAGAGCAAGACTGAGCGGAGCCGCCCCCAATTCCCCAGCAGACGCGCTGGCTGCAGGCTTGGGGCGGACATATTCAAAAGGCGAAGAGGGGGAGGGAACTCGGGCCCCTGGAGGGACACAACAGGGAGGTCCCGATGTGCTCCCGCCTCCTGTACCCCATGCTGGGTGCAGGAGTCAGCGGCCAGAGAAAACCAGGGGCACAGACCTAAGAGAGCCCCAAGAAAAGCCTGGTCCCTCCTGTCCGTCTCTACCACTGTCACAGCAAACGACAGGACAAGCTGGAACCCAGAGGTAAAGGACCCTCGGGCCACCCTGGAGAAAACCACGGGTGCAATAAACAGGCACTTCTCCCCTCCCCAGACCAAGGGCCATCAGCAGAGCCCAGTGGGTCACCTCAGACGCCATCCCTGCCCGGCGGTGACGGGGCACCCGGCTTTCACCGCATCTGGCAGTCACAAGGCAACACGGCCTCATCCCACAGTCCCGCCCTCAGGCCTGGTGTCAGAGGAGGTCCGGGGTCTCCTAGCATAAGACACAAAATGTCTAGGACGCCATCAAAACCCACTCATACCGGGGCGCCCTGAGGGGCTTAATCAGTTAGGCGGCTGACTTCAGCCCAGGTCATGACCTCCCAGTTCATGAGTTCCAGCCCCGCGTGGGGCTCTGTGCTGACAGCTCAGCTCGGAGCCTGGAGCTGCTTCCGATTCTGTGTCTCCCTCTCTCTGCCCCTCCCCCGCTCCTGCTCTCGCTCGCTCGCTCTCAAAAGTAAATAAACAACAGCACAAACACACTTGAAGCAAATGAGAACAAACAGCTATTTCAGCAAAGAAAACTACTATGGAGAAGCAGCAAATGGGAATTCTGAAACTAAAAACCACAGTAACCGAGGCCCGGACCTTCCTGCGCTCGCGGCGCCGGGGCGGCTGCGCGTCTCTTCCCGGCCGCCGGGCCCCTCCAAGCGGGCGAGGAAGGCGAACGCCGTCCCTCCTGTGAGGCGGCGAGTGGCCACCGAGGTCGCCGCTGAAATGAGCAGGAAACTCAGCGCCAGGCCCTGGGGACGACCGCGGTCCCAGCCGGGGGGGGGGGGGGGGGGGGCCCAGGCAGACAAGGCTCCCCGCGGGGCAGGGTGTCGTGACCCGGCCCCGGCGCGCCGCGGGAGGCAAGCGGGGACCCACGCCTCGGTGTCCTCAGCTTGGTCACCGCCGCAACGGAGAAGGGGAGCCCTGGCTCCCTCGTACCCGGGGCCTCGTCGCCTGGGGCCCCGAAAGAGCCAGCAGAATCCGCAAGCTTTTCAGTCTCTGAGGAGGATGACGCCCGCCAGTGTGTCGTGGGAAAGGCCCTAAACAGAGAAGGTGAGAAACCGCAGCCCGAGCCCCCAAGGCCCGGCGTCTGGCCGCGCGCCCCCCGCGCGCCCCCCGCACGCGGCTTGGAAGCAGCAGCGCGCGAAGAAAAACACGGACGAGGCGCAGAACATGCCGAGCTTGCGGCCAAGAGAATGAAGGAGGCCAAAGAAAAGCGCCAGGAACAGAGTCCCGCGGGACGGAGGCTGCCTCCCTGAGAGCGCCTACCCCAAAGTCAGGCCAGCCGACACTGAGGGGTGTAAGACGAACAAGTAAATAAGATCAGACATCAAAAAAACAAAAACAAAGAAACGCCCTCCACAGCCAGGGTTCAGGAGCAGAATGGAAAAGACCACGGAAAAATCAGTGACCAACAGAAACCACCCAATGTAGGCAGAAAATGGGACTTCGAACAGATGAGCAGGAAACTCAGAACCATATGACACGAGAGAAGATCTCAAAAGTTGAAGAAGAGAATCCGAAGAAGGCACGAAAGAGGGTGGGGCTCGTAAAGTAGACAAATAGCGGCTGAAAACCTCTGACTTGACAACGTAGATCCACTATGCTGTGTGAACTCGAAACAGTAAAACCCCCAAAAAATCTATGCCGAGGACCGTAATAATGAAACTACCAAAAAACAAGAAAAAAGCTTGAAAACAGTGAGAAGTGACATATTACCCACAGGAATAAAACACATGCAAATGAGATCAGGTCTCTCCTCAGAGAGCATGGAGGCCAAAAAGCAGCAACAGAAAAATGTTCAAGTGCTAAGAAAAACCCTGTCGGTCCCAAATTGTATATCTGCTAAAATTACCCTTCCTGAATGAAAGAGAAAGACGACCTCCTAGGATGAAAGAAAATTAAGAGAATTTGTGTCCAGCAGACCTACGCTACGAGAATAGCAAGGAATTCTTAAAACAGAAATAATAAAACACGAAATTCAGGAATTTCAGAAAATCAGAGAATAAGAGAAATAGCAAAACCATGGGTCAATACAACAGGCATTCTTTCTTTTGATTTTTCTAAATTATGTTTGAGCGATAAAGCAAAAGTTAGAACACTCTTGTGTAATTCTAGTCATATGTAAGGGGAATATTTACATACTTTCACATACATAAAATTTATACGTCACTTCACAAAACAACAGCTTTACCGCAGAAATGAGTAAAGGGATGTAAGGAGGTAAGGATTCTACACCTCACTGACACGGATGAAGAATCAACACCAGGACGCTGTGATGAGTCCCGTACAGATAACGGAACACCTACAACTACCACCAGACAATATCCACACAAAGACGTGCAGCGAACACCACCACAGGTAAATCCAAATAGAGTTCTACAAAATGTTCAAGTAACCCACAGGAAAACAGGAAAAAGAAAACACGGAAAACAAAAAGGAAAATGGCAGATATAAGCCCTAACTTATCAATCTTCATAGTGAACATAAATGTTCTAAATACATCAATCCTAAGACAGACATTATCAGAGTGGATAAAAAGTATAATCCAACCATATGCTGACTACAAGAAACTTACCTGAAATATAAATAGGTTGGAAGTAAAATGATGGAAAATTATATGCCACGCAAACATTTATCCAAAGAAAGCCTGGGGGCACACGGGCAGCTCAGTCCATTACACGTCTGACTCGGCTTCGGCTCAGGTCACTGTCTCCAGGTTGTGCGTTTGAGCCCCCCGTTGGGCCCTGTGCTGACAGTGCGGAGCTTGCCTGGGATTCTCTCTCTCTGACTCCCCTCCCCTGTTCAAGGAAGTGCGGGCGCATGCTCTCTCTTTCTCTCTCCCTCTCAAAATAAATAAACTCTTAAAAGAAATTTTGTTAAAAAGGAGGAAAAGTCTCCGATCAATAAACGAAACTCTCACTTTAAGAAACAAGAATGAGATGAGAAAACCTAAAGCAGTCAAAAGGAAGGAAAATAAAACACAAATTAATGAAATAGAAACTACAGAAAAAATCAGGAAAGTATAAGATGGCTCTTTCAAAAGATCACAGCTCCAGCAAGACTGACCGACAAAAAGGAGTGAACACACACCACCACCGTCTGAATGAAACCACCTCGGCCGGACAGTAAGAGGCCACGACGCGCAGCTCTATCCACACAAACGTGGGGACTTTCCTGAAATGGACCAATTCTTCAAAGGGCACAATCGCAACTCACCCAACACGACACCGCACACGTGAGCAGCCTAGAAACGGAGTCCGTAAATTGAAACACCTAGAAAAGCAATTTGCAGGCCCAGATGGTTTCACTGGAAAATTCTACCAAACATTTAAGGACGTCAACACCAACTCTATACGATGTCTTCCAGAGAGTAGAAGAGAGGGCACGCTTCCCAACCCATAAGGCCAAGCACCGGGGTGAAATCTGACCGTCACCGCCCTTCCGTTCATGGGAGATCAATCCTGAGATCCAGTGCGACGTGTGCTACGAGGCGGGCAGGGACGGCCGGAGCCAGCGGGGCCCTCAGTTCTATCCCGGCTGGGGCGAGGCGCACGGGGCTTCCGAAGAAGGGTGATTTTAGGTGTTGACAAAGTCAGGAACATGGCGCAGAAAAATGGAGATTCTCGATGCCAGAAGAAACAGCCAGAAGAGTCCGACGTAACCGCCTCGGGGGTGAGAGGCCGCCGTGCGGAGGAAGGGCTCAGCAGAGCAGAGAGCCGTTTAATCTTCCAGGCGTTGCACCGCTTTTTAAACGTGCGGTGCGCCCCTGTGACGCACTGTACCCAAGCTTCCCAAGTCTCTCCCTGCTTCTGTCACCAAGTCCACCTAAGAACCTGAGAAACAGAGCAAGAGCCAAGCAAAAGGGAGCTCTGGACGGTGGTAAAAAGGCAGCAGTGAAGGGAAAGAGCGCCAGGCCGCTCTGGGACGGAGAGACGACACGGGCAGGACACCTCCCAGGCGCCCGCCCAGAGAAGGAAGGACACAGGTCTGGCGGCCCAGGAAGGTCGTTCCGCCCCCGGAGGGAGCCCACCAGCAGCAGCCAGAGATCGGCAGGGCCTGTGGGACCGGCGGCCTTCCCCACGGCCCTAAGACCCACCCGCCCGGTCCCACCAGGGGCACTGGCGCATCTGGGCAGCCCCGGCTGGAGGAGTCCCTGAGGCCTCAACGCCCCTGTGTCCCCAGGGGCCAGAGACCCCCCTCTCTCACCAGGAGGACAACCAGGCAGCACCAAATGCAGTCTGACTTCGGCGGCACCAGAACTGCCGGCAGGCACACTCGGGGCAGGTGCAACCACAGCCACTGCCCAGCCGGCAGAGCCTCGTCTTACAAGGGCTGCGGCGTCGGGGAAACCCTTCTTCCTCTCGGCAGCGTGAGCTGGGGGCGGAAGAGTCCCAGCAGGACCACATGAAGCGCGGACGCCAGAAATCAGAGCACCAAACTGAACCGTCACTGGAATCACAGCCGTAAACGTAGGACAGGACCTACGGGCTGAATCTAAACCGGCTGATCACCTGCTAAAGTAAAAGATACTCCAGGACCCACGTTCGCCAAACATAAGCAGCATGTCCGGGATGAAACCAAAACCCATCAGTCACAGGGAACCAGAACGCCCACGATGTGACTTAGAAAAGACCGTGCACACCAGACTTTAGGTTAGCTCAGATACTTCAATTACGGGACGTTTTTTTAAATGTTTATGTCTGAGAGAGACAGGGCGTGAACGGGGGAGGGGCGGAGAACGAGGGAGACAAAGAAGCCGAAGCAGCTCCAGGCTCTGCGCTCTCCACACAGAGCCAGACGCAGGGCTCAAACTCATGACCTGAGCCCAAGTCGGACGCTTAGCCAACTGAGCCACCCAGGCGTCCCTGTGACAATCAGCAAACATAAAAGTACTTCAACAGTCAATTACAAACTCTCGTCAAACAAACAGAAATTATAAAACTGAAAAATACAACAGTGAAAATAAAACACTGCTGCATGGGATCAACAGAAGAGTGAAGGCGACAAAGGACAGAATTGGGGACGTGAGAACAGATCAACAGAATATGCACAATCTGAACACAGAGAAAAGACACGTGGGGGGGGGGCTAGGGAATTACGTAACACTAACCAATATCCGACATCTGTGCCACCTGAGTCCCAGCAGGAGAGGGAGGGGACGGGGACACCACACAGTGAGCTCCTGGAAGACTCCTGGCTAGACGCCGCCTGCCTTTGGGAGACAACGCCCAGCAGGCTAAGGGTGCTCGGTAAATACCAACCAAGATAAACTCAAGGAAATCCACAAGACACATCACAGTAACACTTGTGAAAACAGAAGACAACTTGAAGGCAGCCAGAGAGGAATGAAACATTAGTCGCAGGGGACACCAATGCGAGTGGCAGTGAACTTCTGCAGAAATCCCGAAGGCTAGCCGGGATGTGTAACAAGAGTTTTCAAGTGCTAAGAAAAAAACTGTCAACCAGGGATTCTACATCCAATAAACGTACCTGCAGGAGTGAAGGGTTAATAAAAGCATTCTAAGAGGGAAGACGTTTCATGACTGGCTGTCCTAAGTTTCTCAAATAGAAATGAAGAGGGAAAAAAAGAGAGTCCTGAAATCCAGGAAGGAAATGAGAAAATAACATGAGTAATAACAGAATGACCGAAGACATGGATACGTACAATAAACTATCCTTAGGATCATGAGTTTTATAAATTGTATTTGATGACTTAAACAAAAAGCGTAACACCATCTGATATGATGCGTACAGTGTGGGGGAGAAAACGGGTAAAGGGGCAGAAATGCAAGCGCGGTTTACTCCCTTCGCCCAACGTAGCCTGGTGATCAGTCACCCCGTGCGCACACCGCAGTACCCAACAGAGCAAACACCACAATAACATTCAAAGACCTATGCTCAAAAACACTGTGGAGATATCTAAGAAAAGTTCAAGTAACCTAAAGGAAGGCAAGAAAGGAAACAGAAGAGGAAGGAGAATCAGAAGAAACAGGAAATAGATAATAAAATTCCATCTAACCTCTAAAGTAGCAATAATTAACTTAAAAGTAAAGGGTTTATATACACCAATCCAAAGACAGCGACTGAGCGTACATAACGGAAAACCAGAATCCAGCAAAGAATTTGAAACTCACTTCAAATTCAACTTAGGCTGAAAGCAAACACCATGCAAACATTAAACCACCATACAGCAGAAGTAAACCTCAGAGCAAAGAAAATCACCAGAGACAAAGAACATTTCACAATAAAAGAAACAATCCACCGGAAGACAAAAGGAGCCTAAATACCTACATACCAAATGACAGAGCCTCAGAAATTGAAGCAATACGTGAAATAAGTTAGGCAGAGATGGACAGATACCCTATACCCTATGTTTTCACTCCTAAGTCTAACAGGAGAAACTTAACAGAGGACCACGGGGAGGGGAAGGGGGAAAAAGAGAACAGGAGGGAGGCAAATCATGAGAGACTCTTTTGAATACTGAAAACAAACTGAGGGGGGCACCTAGGTGGCTCAATGGTTGAGCCTCCAACGTGGGCTCAGGTCATGATCTCACTGTTCCTGGGTTCGAGCCCCGAGACGGGCTCTCTGCTGACAGCTCAGAGCCTGGAGCCTGCTTCAGATTCTGTGTTTCCCTCTCTCTCTGCCCCTCCCCCTCTCTGTCTCAAAACTAAATAAAACATTAAAAAAAATTTAAAAACAAACTGAGGGCTGAAGGGGGAGAAGGTCATGGAGAGGGGCACTTGGGGGGAAGAGCACTGGGTGTAATGTGAAAACCAACTTGACAATAAACTATAAATAAAAAACTAGTAAATAAATAAATAATTTTAAAACTTGAAGCAAAAACACAGATGCAAACCATGATGGAAATCTACTGCGAAACAAGCAGCATACTCCCAAATGATCTTCTAAAACCAACCACTCAATTACTAACGCAATTACTCTTACAGATAGTATCAGGGAGTAAAAAGAGAAACCGTACAAACACCAAACACCGGCACCTTATAGGGTCTCCTGTAACCCTCGGCCATCCGGTAAGAAAAAACAGTAACCCCCATTTTACATCCCAGGAACTGGGGGTTCAGTTTAAGTAAGATCAAACAGAAGTAAGTAAATGAACGGAGACTCAATTCAGCTCTGTAACACTGGAATACACCTTCTTCGACTATATGTCACAGCCTTCCAAACAGCCCGCAACAAAAACTACTCTAACACCCGAATCCTGAAGGAAATGGATATTGAAATAGTTTTCCCTCTCTTATGTATTAAAAGTTAATTGCTTCAAAATTCCGCAGGAATAAAATCTCCATTAATTGTAGAGAACAGTATTTCTTTTTATGAATTTCTTTTCCTAATAGCTGTACGATTTATTAAATGCAGTATTCTTCCCTTTACGTGAGAAATATGAGCTAAAACCAACTAGGGTATGAGACTTCCGTTTTAAAATGAAAGGTGGGTACGTTTTTAATTACCACTGAACTGTGGTCCCCATTAACCAACTTAGCCTTCTGAACTTCCGTTTCCCAACGCATTAAGCAAAAATCCTTGTCAACAAAAACAAATACTTTGTAAACCCATGAGTAAGTAAAAAGTGCAGTTTGCAAATAAACTGACACGTCCACATTTGTAAGAACCAGCACTTGTCCGTGAGGGTCCGTATCTGTAACCCTAAGTGCAAGTTGCACGGGTCCTGTCCGCAATTTCTACAGCAACGCACCGCGTTCGGATACTGCGTCGGCGTGACGTCCCGCCCCGCGCCGCGGACAGCGCGGCCACCGCACGCCGGGCGCCCAGCATCGGGGCGGAGGGCCCGGCAGCGAGGCCCGGGCCTCCCCGCCGGGGGCCGCCCTCCCACAGTCCCGGCGCGCCGGAGTCGGAAGCACTGGGCGCGGCCTGCGAGCGGGGACAGACCCGCCGGGGACCCGGGGACGGGCTGCACCTGCACGGGGGGAAGAGGGGCGCCACGGGGAGCCGGAGGCCCGCCCCTTCGTTACCTGCTGGGCCGCTCGGCCCCCGGCCCCAGCCCCGAGGCGCTGTAGTAGGCCGCGCGCTTGCGGGAGGCCGCGGCCGCCGCGCCGCGCACCGGGTACAGAGGGATTTGGTCCGCCATGCTCCGGCCGCCACCTCCCCGCCCCTCCGCGGCTCCACCTCAATTCGCCGCCTTTCCCCGCCCTCTCCGCTCAGCTCCAACCCGGCCGAGGCACCGCCCGCGCGGCCTTCCCCGCCCCTTGCGCGTCGGGGCCCGATAGCGTCACCGCGCGTCCGGGCCGGATGACGACGGCGTGCGGCGAAGGCATTGCGCAGGGGCGGCGGCGCCCCCAGGTCCGGGCGCGCGTCCGGGTCTGATGAGGTCACCGCCCGGCGCGGGCGCGAGCGGAGGCGGTCGTGCCCCGAGACTCCGCCCCCCCGCGCGCCGGGGCCCGATGGCGTCACGGCGCGGCCGGCGCGCCAGCGGAAGCAGCGTGGCCCCGCGGCCCCGCCCCGGGCGCTGGGCGCGTGCGCACGCGCCGCGTGGGGGCGGCTTCGTGTTGCGACGCAGGTGCGTGTCCGCGGCGCGTCCCCCCTCCGAGCCGCGGGCCGTGCTCTCTCGTTCCGCCGCCTCGCTCGGCTGTGCCCGGCTCCTCCGGAAAGGGAGTTCCCGAGATCCCGCTGTTCCCTGGGATTTCGTTAGTCCCTCCCTCTGCCTCCAAGCGGCTGACTCCGGAGAGATCTCTGCTTCGCTGTCTTGTTCTTCAAGTGTCAGTCATTTATAGCTCGGAAATTTGCTCTCAACTCTTTCCATGCTTTAAAGTCGAGTTGGCCTCTGGCCAAATACATGGCCGGATTTCTTAAGTGTAGTTGACCCTGGGGTAACACGGTTACGTGGACTTCCTCCCCCTCTCCCTCCCGTCATAATTTTTGACCCAGAAACTTGACTACTAATAGCCTGATGGTGACTAACAACATTACCACGTATTTTGTATGTTGCATGTATAAAATAATGTGTTCTTACAAGGCAAATCTAGCGGAAAGAAGATGTTATACAGGAAACCATAAAAAATACATTTACAATAAGGTGTGTATATGGGGAAAATCTACGCACAAACCAATGTTATTCAAGGATCAACCTTATGATGGCGAGTAGATCTAATATTCCAAGACCAAAACCTTAAAGGTCCTGTAGTGTTCACGAAGTCCTCCTACCCCGCCCCAGTGGTGGCCGGTCCCTCATGCCCGTGCGAGTCTGGAGAGCTCCTCGTGGGGTCACCTCTGCAGAGGATGCCCACCCATTAGAGAGAGCCACGGTGGCTCCGCTATTCTGGGGCGCCTGCGGGACATCAGCCTCGCCGAGCACCCCACAGCCCCAACCAGTCCTCGAGGAAGTTCCCGGAGCTGCTTGCTGGCCGCCTTCAGCCACCGAGGACTGTCAGGCGCACCTGCAGACCAGCCGGCAAGGGGCCACCTCCAGAGTCCCCCCTTCTGGGGTGTTTGCCCGTTGTTTCTCCTCTTTACCTGATTAAACTTCATTTCCTTTCTCACACCTTGAACTCCTGGTAAAATAACAGTGACATCAGAAGGGCTACCTGGCCGCAGGTTCATGACTAAACAGCCTTTATTGATTTTGTTTTGGAGCTGGTTTTGTTTTTAACAGTTTGAGGTATTTATTTCAACGATTTTGTTTTTTATTGTGAAGGTTTCTCATTGGTCCTTTGTTCTATCCATTATTATTTCATTTATGCCTGTTTTGTTTTTTAAATTATCTGAGGAGGGTGCTGGGAGGCTCAGTCGGTGAAGCATCTGACTTCAGCTCAGGTCATGATCTCACCATTGGTGAGCTCGACCCCACGTGGGGCCCTGTGCTGACAGCTCAGAGCCTGGAGCTGCTTTCGCTTCTGGGCCTCCCTCTCTCTCCGCCCCTTTCCCACTTGTTTGTTCTCTCTCTCTCTCAAAAATAAACATATTTTAAAAAATTTTAGTGAATAAATTAAGGAGAAAAAATGTTTTGACTGATTTGTTAACTGCCTTTCTTCACATGTCTTGGAATCTGGGTTTGCAGGCATAGCGTGAGTGCGGCCCACATGGCATGTGAAGGTTCTCGGTGACAGGGGTGGCATGTCAGGTGTAGGGTCTGCAGGCTGTGGGATTCGTTCTTGCTCTTCAGTTTGGGTCAAGTCCTCAGGCTCCTGAGCCCCCACCTGGTTCAGAAGCCCCAGGCAGCCCAGGGTTTGTTGCTTGTTTTGTCCGCTTCCTCCTCCCTGCAGGGAGGCCGGGCCAGCTCCGGGGTGAGCCCATCCCCCACTATGTGGCCGACTTTCAGCCGGAGAGGCCAGCCCACTGGGACCACTTTGACCTGTTTCTGGACCAGTAACATTGGTGTTTTCACCAAGAGCTCTGCCTCCACCCCTGCGTGGGGGCGAGGGGAGACTCACCGTCCAGGCCGGAGGTGCTGGGGCGGCGGCGGGCCGGACCCCTGTGTGCTCCAGAGCCAGAGACGCTGTCACCCCCTTTGGCAGCTGGAGAGTGAAGGTCGCCGTCCGCCGTGCAGTCGGTGGGGCCAAGGTGGAAGAAATCCCGGAGAAAGGCCCGAAGGCGCGGGCGAACAAGTTGAGAAAAGTAACTCCTCCCAGACTGGAAACATCGGCCGTGGGTCTGCGAGCACATGGGTCTGGGGATCAAATACGACCCTGGCTTTGGTGTCTGAGGCCTGACTTCTCCAAGGCGCCGGCTTCCGGCAGCAGACAAGACGTGGTCCGGGGAACAAACACAGAGTAAGCCAGGAGGAGGCCACGCAGGCGTGTGACGGAATCACCCCTGACAAACACCTCCCCATTCCCATCCAAAAGCCCAACAAAATTTCTCAGGGAACTGTTTAAAAAATAAGAAAGATTTTCAAATGTCAAAGAGGAGCTTCAATATGCATTTTTAAAAATCGATGGTGACAAAGGGTATCACATCGTGGAACTGAAATGTCATTCAGTACTCTTTAAAAAAACTGACATCCCAGTTTTGTGTGCGAGTGTAAACACAATATTGCCGAATGCATTGTCTATAACTATTCACCGTTATGTGGAAAAGTGTGGGGTCAATACAAGACCCCTGAAGGGATACAGGCTTTTCCAGATCCTTTCAGGGGGTCAACAGCAAGAAGTTGAAGACTGCTATTGTAATGCACAGCAGGTTAGAAAAAGAAAAACTCCCATGAAAGATGGAACTTGTGAAAAGCCATCTTTAACTGGGTCCTTGCAGGCCAGTCGGTCTTGGTCTTCGTGCCGCTTCTTACTGAGGCTTTCTGGCTGAGCTCTCCTGGGGCTCTGCCCGGGGGCCTGCCGCCTCCCCCAGCAGCTGAGGCAGGGGGGTGACAGGCTCCGGACAAAGGTACCCTGCTCCCGCGGCCTCCACCGCCCTCTGAATTCGGAGCCTCCCAGCGTGGACCAGAGGCGGAGATCTCCCGCACCGCGTGTCACTCCCTGGAACCGTGCACCAGGGCAGGCGCTAGCTCCCCTCCCGAGGCGGGGCCCCGGCTGATTAGAAAGGGAAAAGGCGTACCTACAGTTTCATCTCCAGGCATCCGTTCGTCCCACGATGGGCTCACATCAGTTACAGCAGGCTCGTCCTTTAAAAATACACATTTTGTGCAGAATTTATCCCAGCATTGCATTTTCTGAAAGAA
>PJEM01018728.1:0-17952 GCA_004023845.1 Helogale parvula | reverse complement strand
AAAGCTGCTTCGAAGACGGGGTCCTCCAGCTGAACTGTGAAAGCCCTTCCTTCCCGGTAAGAAGACAAACAGGCCGGGAACAGACTCTCATGACGCTTATTTCCTAGTTTGGGAAACAGACAATAAGCACAAGAACATTTTTCAAGCAGTGACAATACCAGCAGGAAATTAAGGAAGACCTGGGGCTAGAGTGATAAGGGCGATGTTTCAGGTAAGGGTGTTGGAGAAAGGCCCCTCTGACCTGATGAATTTTTGAGTAAAGCTCTGAACAAAGTCACGTGGGGGGGGGTGGAAAGGGGAAAGTATTTCGGAGAGTTGGGTGCGTGGCATGTTCCCAAAACAGCAATGAAGTGAGGGGGCCCAGAGCAGAGTGACCAGAGGAAGAGAGCAGGAGGTGAGATCCCAGTGGGAACAGGATCAGATCATGTAGGGGCTTGGGGACGATCGAAGTGTGACCAAAGATGAAGTCTCCCCTCTCTGCGGTGGGCACAAGAACGACAGGAAACTGTATTAGTCACAAACAACTTAAGAGAGCAAGTCTACCGCCCACAAGGATTGCGAAGCACTCAACTGAATAATCATAGTTAGAAGAGTACTTATTCTGGGAATCCCCGGTCACACACACCCACACACACTACACTCCCTCCAGTAAGACAATTTAATGTAACTGGGAAAAAAAATGATTTCTCAACAGTACAAAAACATTCTTTGAAAGGGAATTCTTCTGTGAAGCCTAGTCAGACCACTAAGGCATGCTTGAAACAAAAACAAAAACAAAAACATAAACGCTAAGGGGGCCCCTGTGTGGCTCACCCTGTTATGCAATCGACTCTTGATGTGGGCTCCGGTCATGATCTCAGTTCGAGACCCACACCCGGCTCTGCAATGACAGTGTGGAGCCTGCTTGGGATTCTCTCTCTCTCTCTCTCTCAAAAATAAATTTGAAAATAATAAGCCTTAAAAGATAAAAATAAAAAAGACGGCTAAGGCATATCTTCCCGTTTCACGCAGGCTTTACTCGACATCACACATTAATGGGTCCTTCCTGACTACTGTTTCCACCAAATTAACTTCCGATGCAGACCTCCACTCCCCTCGCCTCTAAACAAGCAGCAGTCATTTGGGGCCGCGCGGCATTCCGTGATTCCCGGGCGCTAAGCACGAAAGACCAGCAACGGATTCCAGTAGGCGAAGTCCGCGGAAGGGAAGGTTCGCAGGCACTTCGCACACAAGAACGAGGCCAGGCATGGAGCAAGCACTCCCTTACCAAATCCCCCGCGAACCCGGCTGTCCCCGCAACACTTTCTGGTGTCAAAGTGACAAAAGCGCAAGATACAAAAGAGCGTGGGTCCGAACAAGGAGAGAAGGCAGCGTGGGGGCGGGAAGAGCACGAACAGAGGGAGATGCGAAGAGGCAACGTACTCGGGAGTGAGCAGAGGGACAGGCGAAGGCCAGAGAGACACTGACGCATCCCGCACTCTCCGGATGTCTGTGTGGTCCCCGCTGGACCTGGCGGGCGCTCCCCGGCTCTGGGTGCACAGAGCCCCACTCACAGCCGGCGCGACAATCTGCGGAGGCGCGAGGAGAAAAGGTTTGCTTTCTCTTCCCTCTGAGCGAGCGTGACCGCCTGTGACCAAGGATGGCCCATCGGACTCACGAAGCAAACAGGCTGCTGGGAGGCGGAACCGGGGCATCATCAGAAGGGAACAAAAGGAAGCGCGCTGCAAGGCTGCTCAACTGGGAGGCTCAGATCCGCCGCGCCCACACCCCGGGCTGCGGGACCCTCCCCGGACCCCCGGCTCGGGCGCAGTGAGGCGGGCTGCGCGCACAGGAGGCGGTCCTCGCGAGAGGATGGGGCAGGAGTCCGGGTGCTGGATGCGAAGAGGACAGCCAAAAAAAGAGAACCGCAGGCTGGTAGGGGCCAGCCTGGAAGACAGGGGTCTGCAGGTGACGCGGGCTTACGGAGAGGATGGGACCAAGCAGAGGCCCTTGCATGAAAACGCAAGAGCGAAGCGCCACCGAAAGAGAAGCAGCAGGATCACGCCACAGCCACACAGCTATTCCACACCCGGCTCTCCGGTGCAACCGGCTAACCTGCGCCAGGTCTGTCCCCAAAGGTTTCAAACATTCTTCTCCAAAAGCCTACAGCCGTCCCCTGAACTACAACACCCAAAATGCTCCACTCGCAGGACAAGGGATCCAGCCCCTTCCGACCCCGTTAGCCAATGGGCTTCCCCAATTTCCTCGTCCCGGAAGGGAGGGCGCTTCCCTCCCCGTGAGCCGTTCAGTTTGACTCTGAGGGATTCCAAAATTGCGGTACTGAAAGCGGGACCGAAGGCCTAGGACCCAGGTCTAAAGGCAGAATCTTCGGTGGCATGGGTTCCACTAAGGAAACATGGGCCGCTTGGGCGAACAGTACCACACCGCTCTGAGGTTCCCGACCCATCTCTTCCGGGGCGGCCTTGGGAGCTATGGCACATGCGCACTCCCCCACCTCTTGGGGCGGGCCTGGGACTCGCAGCACATGCGCACTTTCCACCTTCTCCCTGGTAGTCCTCGGACTTACAGCACATGCGCATTTCTCCACCTTTTGAAGCCTCGGACTCGCGCACATGCGCACTTTGCACCTTCTACATGGTGGTCCTCGGACCTGAGGCGCGTGCGCACTATCCCGCCTTCCCCGGGAAACACTTGTTCGCATTGTTATTCTCAAGGCGTTGTATTTTGAGTAATGCTGTCTTTTTTTTTTTTAGTTCATTTTTTCCCCTTGTGTTTCACTTCAGGATGTAGCAATGAAATGTCAGTAAAAGAGCCCTGAAGTAGGGGTTTCCATTTGGCCTGTGTAACAAACCAGCGGCTGGGTTGCAGTCACCCGGAAGTCTGGCCCTGGGCGGGTGGTCTCTGAGGCTGGGAGGGACGAGGCGCAGCCCGCCTTCTCGCTGTGGGGGGTGTGGACCAGGCCTGCCGCCGCCAGCCCTGGGGCCCAGCCCAAGAAGCGAGCAGGTGCAGGGTTGGTTGCTGTGAGCACTATCTGCACGCCGGACGACACTGCTGGGGCCGCTGGAAGGCGCGGCCAGAAGAGAGAAGACAAGGCTTCGTAGGCGCCTTCTCTACCTGCAACTCCTGATAATTCTCCGCATACGAACCTTCCCATCTGACCGCTTTTCTCCATCCCTACCGCCATCCAGAGTGTAAGGACGCAGGTCTGATTCAGGCTTCCCCTGTACTTAAAGGCCAAGGTGCCGGCTTCTCAGTATCATTGGCCAATGGAAGGGCGCACATTGCCCAGGGAAGGAGGGACAACTCTTGTGGCACTTAATCAGGAGAGGCCAGCTAACACCTTTGACCTTTCTAGGGGCGGGCCTAAAGATGGAGGCTATAAGGTAATCCCCTATTGCTTAGTCACACTCTACACGAGGGTCTTAGTCACGCCCTACGTGAGGGTCCTGGGCCCACTCTGTGATTGGTCGATACTCTAAATGTTGTGATTGGCTCCCCCTACTGCCAGTATTGATAGGGTGTAGGGAATGGATTGCTGTGCCTGTGTGGTCATTTCCTGTAACACCCCCTTCCTAAAAAAGGCCCTACACCGCCATGTTCGGGGCTCTCTCTCTACGTGGCCGGGGGGTTGGTGGAGTCTGTGAGCCCGAGCTTAAGCCCGTAATAAAGCCCTTTGCTTTTGCATGTGTGACTCGGTCTCCCTGGTAGTCTCTGGTTTCTTTTGGGGCGATATTGGAAACTTGGGCATAACAAGAGATCACCGTCATCTCCTGTTTAAGTGATTTCCCTGTGTCCGGTCCCCACCCCAGCCACGTGGGATCGTGCCTAAATGCAAATGTGAGCATTAAAACGTGCCATCGGCTCCCCTCACCCCAACGTAAAGTACACACACCTTAACAGGGCCGGCAGGGCCTGGCCGCCTCCTGCAGTCGTCTTTCAGTCCCAACAGGACCTTGAACACATCAGGTTATGTTTTACCCCAAGGGCTTTATTCACACGGAAGCAACTTGAGGAGCATCCTGAGCTCTGCTGAGCGCCATCCTGCACCAGTCAGTCTCCTACCAGCACTCTGCACTCCCTGCTGGTTCCGACAGATCCTGCAGCTTTGTGTGCCCGTGGTTCCTGGAAGTTCAGCCTCATCAATCTGCTTTGAAACTTCAATCTCGCACCAGGCTTTCACTCCTTCCTTCCCCTTAGCACCAGCCGGGCTTCGGCTGTGGGACTTGTTTGGGGGAAGCTGGGGCACTCTGTCCTTCAGTAGGACGCTCGCTAATTTAAACTACTTGCTGCGTTGGGAACCAGAGGGAAGGGGTGGCCGGGAGTGCTTTTGGCTGACGGGGCATGTAATGACAATCGTCTGCTGGTTCTCTGCCTCTCGGGCTAAGGCTGACTGACCACGGAGACCTTCCATTTGGAAGGTGCCCAGATGCTGGCTGTTCCGGGTGCAGAGATTCATTTCCTGGGAGCTGTCCCCCGCTGCACAATCCCAGACGGGGAATCAGCTCCAGCTTAACTGCTTCCCACAAGCCAGCGGGTCCTGTCCTTGGTGGTGACTGGGCTCCACTGGCCACCAGTCTTCTCGGGAGGAGAACAGGGAGGTGACCCGAGCCCTGCTACTCCCCACACCTGTTCCCTGACTTTCAGGAAACGCACAGATCGTCTGCACCAGCAGGAACTCTTTCTCACTATTTGACTGGAATGGAAGGAAAATTATAGCTTCTGTCACAACACTGCAGCCTCCGGATGTGACATCCCTTCCTTTGTCCAACAAGCCACTATTAACCGACCTGGAAGGGGCGAGGGAGCTTTACTCGGTGAAGGCCCTTTGCGCGCTGAGGACAGAGTGATAGGTGATAGGTGATGGCATATTCCTGGGCTCAGACACCAGGCAGAGTTCTCAGGAGCTAGAGCCTCCTTCCTTCTGTCCCCCTCGGTGCGCCCCCTCGGGGGGCAGAAAGGACAAATTGTCCCACAGGCTGAGGGGAAAATGCTGCTTGACCTTCAGAGCCTGGGATAAAATTAGATTTTGCACCCAGGATGCAATTCCAGATATATGACCCTCCCATATGACGCCCCTGCACTGAATTGTCCGTTCTCTCCTTTAAAATGGGGGCAGGGGCGCCTGGGTGGCTCAGTCAGTTAAGCATCCAACTCTTAATTTTGGCTCAGACCATGATCTCACGGTTCGTGGGTTCAAGTCATGCATTGGGCTCCTTGCTGACAGTGTGGAGCCTGCTTGGGATTCTCTCTCTCTGCCTCTCTCTCTCTCATAATATTAAAACAATAAAATAAAATAAAATCAGGACGGCATTTTTGTCTGAAGAGCCAAGTTCCTGGGTTAACTAAAACATGAACTTACCGCGAACCTCACATTCTACGGCTCACCCAACAAATATATACTAAGCAATATTGATACGCTAGTTTTGGGAGGCGCGGGGAACTACAGGAATGACAATCCCTGCTCTCAAGTCACTCTCAGTCTGGGGCGGGCACGTGAAGAAACACTCTGAGCACTGCGTACTCGGATGGAGACATGTGCATGTGGCTTGGAGGAAGTGCAGGTCAGGATCCCAAGGAAAAGAGCTTCTGCTCAGCCTTCAAGTAGGAGCTAAGCACGCAGAGAGGGGGGAGGGGAGAGAGGCAGAGCTGTAGGCAGAATGAATACCAGGCGGAGAGGCCAGGAGGGGGCAGAAGCAAACCCCTGCTGAGCACTGAGCCTGCTGGGCACCCCACCCCCCACATGAAGTGGGCAAGCAGTGCTTCTTTTGACTCTTACAACTCTTTGAAACAGGTACCCTGATAAACCCCATTTTGTGGATGAGGAAACTGAGGCACGGAGAGGTCAAGTAAATAGGTTGAAGAGGAGCTCAGTTTGTATAATAAGCAATAAAGCCAAGACCCAAACCAGGAGGCCTGAGTGCAGACAGCTGCCCTCCGCCCCTTCACTGCCTGGCTTTTGAGGTTGTCGAAAGGGGTCTTTTGTAAAACAGTAAGATGCGTGGGGAGGAGTGACAGGAAAAGAGACCAGGCAGGTGGGCTTGGCAGGACACGGTGAGGAGTGTATAAGCTGTGTGTGGGGGGGGAGGAGGGCACTGGGACTTTATCTTAAGGGAATGATAGATTTTGAGGTGGAAAGTGGCCTGATTTTTATGGATATCACACTGTTAAAGCGAGTAGGGTAGATGATCGGGGAATAAGGCCAGTAGAGGTACGAAGAGCAAGCAGCAAACTGCTATGGGAGCTGATAAGGGCCAGGAAACGAAAGCCACATCTAAGGTGGAAGCAGGGGGGTAGTGAGGAGGGGTGGATGCGGAGGGCGATTCAGAAGGGGAGTTGACGGCGTATGAAGCTGAGCACCTGAGCGGGAGTCGGAGAGGAGGGTCGAGCCAGCGGGCGGCTGGGCTCCTTATGGCAGGGTGAGGACATCAGAGGAGCAGGCTGGGTAGGAGAGGCCACTGGGACGGGTTTGGGAGCAGGGGTGGGAGGAAGCGCATGAAGACGACTCTCGACAGTGCACTTGGCTCTGGAGAGGAAAGAGAGCACAGGATCCGGGGAGGGTTTTCAGGTTTTATCGCCTTTTTAGGTTAGAGAGACGTGGCCTGGTGTATTTGTTTCCTGTTGTTGCTCTGACACATTACTGCAGACGCAGTGACTTAAAACTACACATTCTCTTTTCGCTCTGCAGATCAGAAAACTTTTAAAAATGTTTTTAATTTTTTTAATTTTTAATTAATTTTTAAAATTTACATCCAAGTTAGTTAGCATGTAGTACAACAAGGATTTCAGGAGTAGATTCCTTAATGCCCCTGACCCATTTAGCCCATCCCCCCTCCCACAACCCCTCCAGCAGCCCTCTGTTAGTTCTCCATATTTAAGAGTCTCTTATGTTTTGTCCTCCTCCCTGTTTTTATATTATTTTTGCTTCCCTTCCCTTATGTTCATCTGTTTTGTATCTTAAAGTCCTCATATGAGTGAAGTTTTATGATATTTGTCTTTCTCTGACTGACTAATTTCACTTAGCATGATACTTTCTAGTTCCATCCACGTAGTTGCAAATGGCAAGATTTCACTATTGTTGATAGCTGAGTAATACTCCATTGGATAATATACCACATCTTCTTTATCCATTCAGCCATCGATGGACATTTGAGCTCTTTCCATACTTTGGCTATTGTTGATAGCGCTGCTAGAAACATTGGGGTACATGTGCCCCTATGAAACAGCACCCCTGTGTCCCTTGGATAAATACCTAGTAGTGCAATTACTGGGCCGTAGGGTAGTTTTATTTTTAATTTGGGGGATTCTCCAGAGTGGTTGCACCAGTTTGCACTCCCGCCAACAGTGCAAAAGAGATTCTCTCTCTCCGCATCCTCACCAACATCTGTTGTTGCCCGAGTTGTTAATGTTGGCCATTCTGATGGGTGTGAGGTGGTATCTCACTGTGGTTTTGATTTGTATGTCCTTGATGATGAGCGATGTTGAGCATCATTTCATTGTCTGTTGGCATCTGGAAGTCTTCTTTGGAGAAGTGTCTGTTCATGTCTTCTGCCCATTTCTTCGCTGGGTTATTTGTTTTTTGGGTGTTAAGCTTGATAAATTCTTTATAGATTTTGGATACTAACTCTTTATGCAGATCAGAGATCTTAAACTAGGTTGGCAAGCCTGCATTCTTTTTTGAGGTTCTAAGGGAGGATCTCTTTCCTTGCCTTTCCTAGCTTCTAGAAGCTGCCTGGACTTCGGCCTGTGGCTCCTTCCTCAGTCTTCAGAGACAGCAATGCGGCACCTTCCAGTCTCACTTTCTCTCTGTGGCTGTGATCACAGTTTTCTGCCTGATTCTTAAAAGGAATCTTGTAATTCCATGTGGCCCACCCAGGTGATCCGGGATAGCTCCCCCATTTCACGGTCCTCAACTCAGTCGTATCCGCAAAGTCCCTTCTGCCATAAAGTCACACATCCACATATTCTCAGGGGACAGAACATCCTTGGGAACCAGTACAGAGCCTGCTACACACGGTCTCTTCTCAGCAATAGTAGGTGCTCAAGAATATCAACACTACTAATAATATTAATATTTCCATGGTGAGGCGGGAAAGAGCCATCAGAATGACATTACAAACATGAGAGAGAGAGAGAGAGAGAGAGAGAGAGAGACTCTGAAGGAGAAAGCAAGAACACTCAGGCCAGAAGGGGTGTGGCCAGAACACATCAGAAGAGAGGAACATTGTGCTCCTTGGGCACCAGGTCACACACACACACACCCACACACCCTGCAGAAACTTCCGAATGGGACATTCAGTACACTTTTGTTTTCCTCCCTTGCTCCTTCAGGCGCACCCACACTGGAGAAGGACCACGGTGTCATCACGACTTCACTCTCGCAACCACCTTGCCATATGTGACATGGAGCTTCCCGAAATCTTGCCTCTGATTTATCCTTGTCCCCTCACCCCCACTCCACACCTTGGAGCTCTTGGCCCAGCCTCCTTTGCAAATCCATGCTCCACACAGGTTTGGGGATGAATATATACATGAATCAATGGAAGAAGATATGTGCCCACTTGGAAGGCGGGGGACTGTGGGTTTAGGGCCATGGAGTGGAGCAGCCTTGGGCCAGGAAGGCTTCCCGCAGAAAGGCCTGGGTCCACTGGGCCGAGGGCAGCGAGCTCCAGGGACAGAACGGGTGTCATAGGTGGAAGGAATTCTTTAGAGATAGAAAAGGGGAAGCCGGGAGCAGAGGTGGAACACGGGGGTCAAGTGAACACTGGCCAAATCGAGGGTACAGGAGACGAGCAGGGGGGATTATAAGCCCCAGGAGTGAGCACGTGCACGGACATGAGAGCAATTCCCAGTCACTCGAGGCTTCTGAGGGATGTAAGAACAGAACCACAGGGGAAAGAACATTGGAATAAAAAGAGCCCTAGGTTGGATTTCTTTTTCCTCTACAGTTAAATGTCTGGTTCTAGAACTGACTTCTGTGTGACTCTGAACAAATTACTCAGCCTCTTTGAACCTCAGTTGCCTGAACAGATTCAGCCAGCTGCTCCACGTAGGGCCCTCCACGTAGAGCCTGGGGAAGCAAGAAATGATGCAACAGCTGGTTGCTATTACTGTCTCTCAGAGTCATTGTTTTGCTAATTTTTTAACCTTTTTGTTTTTTATTGAGAGACAGAGCATGAGCACGTGAGGGCCAGAGAAAGGGGGAGACACAGAATTTGAAGGAGGCTCCAGGCTCTGAGCTGTCAGCACAGAGTGCAACGCAGGGCTTGAACTCACGAACCGCAAGATCGTGACCTGAGCTGAAGTCAGACACTTAACCCACTGAGCCACCCAGGTGCCTCTATCTCAGAGTCATTGTTTTAAATAAAACATGTCAGAGAGCCAAGGCAGGCGTGTTAATGGAAGCTCCGTAAACTATTTCCTCTCTTCTGTATTAGAAATTGAAAGCACACTACACAAGAAATTTCAATGCTCTCCATCACCAGGGCGTGGGAGACACTGAGAGCCTGGCGGTGAGAAGATTCAGCAAGTCATCAGGGACCACCAGAGAAACAGAACCCACAGGTGTGTGTGTGTGTGTGCGCGCGCGTGCACGCATCCACGCATGCACATGGGTTCTAGGAATCGGCTTGTGTGATTAGGGAGGTGGAGAAGTCTCCAGGTCTGCTGTCTGCACCTGAGTCCCAGGAGAGCCGGTGCTATAATTCAGTCCAAGTCCACAGGCCTGAGACCCGGGAGCACTGATGCCCAAGGGCAGGAGGAGATGGACGTTCCAGCTCCATCAGAGGCCATAGTGAAATGGGGCAGATGACACCCAGCTCACCTTTCCGGCAGATGGAGGCCATGTTGGAAGACATGGCTTCCGTATGCAGCTTCCTAAGGGGAAGAGTGGAATCAGGCTGACTCACCATCCCATCCTGACTGTCTGCAGAAGACAGCAGGCCTCTCACTCATGGCGCACGCTTCAATCAACCTCATGGAAAGGAGCAGACCCAAGGCTGCTCTCTGCACCGGGGCAAGGGAGTGAGAGAGGCTGGGAGTATTAGGGAATAGGGTTTCTGCTCCAAGAGAGAAAACCTCAGGGATGTGGAGTGTCCCCCCACTACCATGTTCCATGTCTCGTTTTCTCCTTTGGCTTCCAGACGCCACCACCAGGCCCATCCAGAGATGCTGGCCCCAGTCGGTGGTGGACTCAACAGTGTGCTGGGTGAGTCAGGGGTGTTTCCCCGGAGATGCTGGAGGGGCTCCAATGGCCTGGCCTCCAGGACGACTCAGAGACAAATGAAGGGCCATTCGACCTGGACATCTTTGACGGTTGGCTCAGGGAATGATGGGCCATTTCCTGCAGGTCAGCAGCCTAACCGGGGAGCATGAAGACACTAGGGGGTCCAGCGCTCCATCAAAGCTCCTGAGCACCCAGTCTAAAGTGAGTTAGGGGCAACCAGTCAAACCCCAGCCCCAAGTGAAGCCAAGACCAGGAAATGAGATATCAGAACAGAAGATGGGGAAGCCCAGTAAGTTTGGGAGCTGAAATGAGATCAATGTGTCTGAAACAGGGACCAGAAAAGATATGGACGAGTATGCTGATGGGTGTTGGGTTTATTTGAAGGGATGATGGAAATATTCTCAAACTAGATTGTGATGCATTTGAACAATCCCCTGAATACATGAAAACATTGAATTGTACACTTTAAATGAGTGACTTGAATTATACCTCAAAGAAGATGATTAAAAAAAAAAAAAGACAGAGATGGGGCACCTGGGTGGCTCAGTCAGTTAAGCATCTAATTTTGGTTCAGGTCATGATCTCATAGTTTGTGAGTTCAAGCCCTGCATTGGGATCTGTGCCAACAGCTCAAAGCCTGAAGCTTGTTTTGGATTCTGTGTCTCCCTCTCTCTCTGCCCCTCCTCCACTCATGCTCTGTCTCTCTCTCTCAAAAATAAACATTAAAAAAATATAAAAAACTAAAATAAAAAGACAGAGATGATGTATTTTAGTGGACTAGGAGAGGAGAGGCCAGAGTCCCAGTCCTTTACTTGTTGGGTCAGGGACTGCGTGCCCTTGGTCACCTTCTCATGCCTCAGTTTCCTCCTCTGTTAGGTGAAGGAAGTGGGGAAATGGTCACAAGGTTCCTGTGTTCACTTCCTGGGGCTGCTGTGACAAACAGCCACAAATGTGGTGATTTAAACCCACAGAAATTCATCTCAGGCAGGTGAGAGGCCTGAAAAGGACCACCTGCTCCCCCCAGAGGCGGCGGCGGGGGGACAATCCATTCCTCGCTTTTTCTGGCAGCGCTGGGCAGCTGTGGTTGTTCCTCGCCTGTGGCCTCCTCTCCATCTTCACTTCTCCTTTCCTCCTCGTGTCTGTCTCTCCCAGAACTCCACCCTCCTCTCTCTTACAAGGGCGTGTGTGATTGTGTTTGGGAGAAAGATCCCCCCTTCTCGAGATCCTTAATGTAATTATGTCTCCTGCACATAAGGTAACGCCCACGCTTTCCAGGGAATTGGCACAGACATCTCGGGGGTGGGGATCCATTCGAGTTCACAGACTATGGAAACCAACTTGGTAATAAATTACTTAAATTTATAAATAAATAAATAAATTTAGAAAAATTTTTTAAAAAGTTCACAGAGACTGGGGAGAACTACCCTGGAAGTGCAGTGCCCTGCACTCTCCCTCTTCCCTTCCCTCCGCTTTACCATCGCCCTTATTTAAAATCACCTACATGTGTATACAGTTTTATGGTATAAAAGGTTATTATGCATTTATAAGCTCATTTCAGTCCCATAAAAACCTATAAATTTTGCATTATCACTGTAATTCCATTGGCAGAGAGTAAATGGAGGCTCAGAGAGATCATGTGACCTGACCGAGGTCACAGACGTTAGAGAGAGTGAGCGCTGGGCTCCAACCTGAGTCCTGGGCTGCAGCTCCTGTGGCTCCTGTGGCTCCCGCCGTCCCCACCCGCCTGGATCTTGACGGGGCCTCAAGAGGTTCTGAGACCGGGATGGAGGAGATGCACTCGGAGTACATTCAGTTCTCTCTGCTCCTCCTGCTCAGCACAGATAAAAACACTGGGCGTTTTATATAAACTAGCATAAGAAGACCCTGAAAGGTGGGAAGAGGAAGGCAGACCGACTAGGGATCATGAGGCCCGAGGATGGACATGGCCGTGAGTTCCCTGGGTTTTCTGTTTGTTTCCTCCATCCTGGACTGGATGCTGGAGGAGCAACCTGGAGATGCCAGTGGGCACAGGCTCCAGGAAAGCCTGCTCACTATCTCTAGCTGGAACACAAAACTAGGAAAAAGGCAATACAGCAAGACATAAAAGTTTTAGACACTAATTGCCCTACCCTAGCCAAACACCATGGAAAAAATCGTGGCCCCACCTCTACCGTGTAAGCATAGACCAAGCGGGGACCCCAGGCTCCCACCCTTGCCCAGCTGTAATGGGGTACCCCTCCTCATGTCCCACCAGGTTACTAGGGTAGTGTCATAGAAGACAGAATGGAATCCAGGCCTTCCATCCCTGCCCAGAGGTAATGAGCTCCCCATCCAAGGGTTACAGGGTACCCATCCCAGCCCCTGCAGTGTCAGAGGAGGCCAAGTGGGGGAACTAAAATCCCTATCCACCCAGCAGTGAGGACTTATGTCTCTCTCCAACCTTGGTTTGACGAAGTGGAGAACAAGTGGAGAACCCAGACCTTCACCCCACCTGGCAAACTGTCATGATGTCACAGGAAGCCTACCAGAAGAGAAGACTTCAACAAGATCAGAGTCTGCTAACACCCATATGTCCAGCATACAACCAAAATCATACATCTTACCAAGAACCAGGAAAGTCTTGAATTAAAAAAGAAGAAAAAGACAATCACCAGATGCTAACAGCAAGATGGTGCAGATATGGGAATTATCTGACAGGGACTGTAAGGGATCATAAAAATGCTTCAACAAGAAATTATGAATACACTTGAAACAAATAAAAAGTAGAATATCTCACTGAAGGGGTGTCTGGCTGGCTCAGTCGGTTAACTGTTCAGCTCTTGATTTCGGCTCAGGTCGTGATTTCACAGTTCGTGAGATTGAGCCCCAGGTAGGGCTCTGTGTCTGCTGCGGGTGTGGAGCCCGCCTGAGATTCTCTCTCTCTCTCTCTCTCTCTCTCTCTGTCTGCCTCTCCCCCACTTCCTCTCTCTCTCAAAATAAATAAATTAATAAAAAAAAAAGAAAATCTCAGTGAAGAAATCAATGATATAGAGAACCAAATGGAAACTTTAGAACTGCAAACTATAATAACTGAAGTAAATAAAAACAAAAACAAAAAAAAAACAACTCCAAGGAAGGGCTCAACAGCAGGATGGAGGGAGACGGAGGAAAGGACCCATGAACTTGAAACGGAAACAGTACAACTGAGCCAAGCCGAAGAACAGGAAGTGGGGTAAATAAAACAGACTTTCCTTCTCCTCTTTGGTTTCTAAACCATCATGTCTGGCAGTTGAAGCAAGAAATGTAATATTGCTGAATGCGATTTTCAATGTATACAGAGGAAATACTGAAGTGACACTGCAAATGGAGAAGGATGAAGGAACGGAAAGGGAGGTGGTGCTTTTTCTGCATCTGTCTCCAACTAGTAGGAGTGGACACCATTGGGTCTTCATGATGACAGAGTAATTCTGTATCGGGATTTCAGTGGTGGTTTATAAGAATCTGCATGCATGATAAAATGCCATAGAACTATATGCACCCGTTTGCTCCAGCGTCTGTTCACTGGCTTTGATTTTGTGTTATGGTCACATGCCATTAGCCACCGGGATTCATGGCTTCTCTCTCTACTGTCTTTGGAACTTCCTAAGTGTCTAAAATTATTTCAAAAGGAAACGGAAAAAGATAAAAAGGGGATTGAAGGGGCATCTTCACAAACAATTGGGGAACCCTTTCCAACCTAGAGACCAGGCTCGAAGGGAGGTGGTGCTCAGAAGCAGAGGTTTCCAGACTAGAAACTTCAGTTCAGATCCCAGCGTCACCCTCAAGTGACATCACAAAGCCTCAGACGCCCCGCCCACCACCCAGAAGTTTTGCCAATTAAGCCGTGGTCTCAGGACCGCATTTGCACTGGGAGCTGTTGTCCAACCTGGCTGAGCAAACTTCTCTGCCTGCTGAGTTACATCCGAGGGAAAATGGCGCCACGCGGGGTCGGCAGACGTGCGGCTGCAGCTCCTCGCCCGGTCTGAGGACGGAACAACGGCCGCCTGGTTCTCTCGGCGCGTCGTCGTTGGCGTCGTCCGTCATGCCACCTCGCTCAGCTCTCCTGGAGAAACAGCCCATGTCTCCCTCACAACTCCCAGCCTTCCTGCGGGACAGGAGCACACTCGCCTCCGCCATCTCCGATCCTGCTTCCCTAGCAAAGGCTCTCTTCGTCTTTGTACTCCTGATGACCCTAGTCACTCTTCTCATCCTGGTCTGGAAAGGTGACCACAGACAAAGGCAGCGAGCACAGAGAACCGGACCCGAGAAAGGAGGGTACTCTGCTGGCGTGAAGACAGCCGTCACTGCTGAGGGAGGACTCCATTGAGGGCAGGACCGGAAGCTCAGGAGCCGGCGCCATCTTGGATCCAGCGCCATCTTGGAGCCGGAACCTGAAGAGGAAGAGCCGCCCTGCCCCACCCCCGACCGGGGTCCCCAGGGCCTCCCCTCCTCCACCACCGTTTCTGCTGTAATTCACGCTCCTCTTGCAGTTCTTCGACTCATTTGGGCTGCCAGGTTTGAATGTCTTCCCTCTGTGGATCTTCTAGATTGAAATTATAAATGGCTCTTGATTTCTGCATTAGCAGAGGTGGGAAAGAAACAAACACATGGAGAATTAAAAATTGATTAGAAAGCCCACATTTTCCTTTCTAAATTGAGCCTGTGTTGACTCTGGGATACTGAAATTATTGAGAGCTCACAGCATCTCTGACTATATAATGAAGCTATACCAGAACCTCGCTTCCAGAAGCTCCTTGAAATAGAACGGTTCACCTACCCCAAATTCTAGGTAAAATGCTCCCTCCTCTTTACCTAATCCTAAGAATAAAGAGTATCATTTTCTGTCAAAAAAATGACTGGAAGTACGACGTACTTTTCTCTCCTCTCCCCCATCCTCCAACGTTATGGGTTGGCAAACTTTAAACACACCATATTCTAAAATAATAATTTCATTTTAAAAAATCTTTTCTGGGTTTGGAATGAATTAACTCCCTTTTCAGAAGAGAACCAAATTAAAGAGGCAGTGTTTTCGAAAATCCATACCCTCACTCAGTTAGGCTTGGGTTACCCAAGGAGCATTTGACCACTGGCTTGGAAGGAATTAGTAATTTTTTGGAGAGAAACCTCTATGCCCAAACCCACTGTTGACTTCCTCCTCGAAGCAGCCTGTCAGGTGCTCCCTTGTCTCCCTCCACATGCACGTGGCTCTGGAGTCGAGAGCCAAGAGCCCTTCCCCAAAAGCTTTTTCCCACTGCTTAGAATCATGGGACTGTGCTCAGCTGTCTCCGATCGCAGCCCTGGTATCTGGGCTGCATACTATGCATGTGAGCCACTGGTCGTCCAAGAACTTCCATTAAGGAGCTCGGCCACCTGGTGCGGAGGAGGGGCCAGTATTGCTGCCAGATCCAGAGGGAGCCCACCCAGGTCAGGAGATTCCCACCTGCCTCCTGGAGTGTCTGATGGCGGTGCTTGTCTTGCAGCTGAGCATCCGCAGTGGAGACGGCTCATAGCTGGCCAGCATGGGGCTGAAAGTCTCATGAACAAGGAAGATGCACCCCTCTCTCCTCTGCAGCTTGGGGCTCTTCCTCAGATCCCGCTAGCATTCCTCTCCAGCTGGCTACCACGCCCCGTGTCCACCCAGCACCCCATTGGGAACTGCCGGGTGTGAGGGGGGTGTTGCCGTGAGTGTGCATGATTTCCACGCACCGCTCTTTTGAGAAGCAGCTCCACCAAGGCCCGCGTGTGCCTCCGAGTTGGCAGCAAGACCCTCAGCACCCCAAGACTCTGCAGTTTTCTCCCCTATCCTGAAAATGCCTGTATTTATCCACCAGATGTTTATTGAGCTCTTGCTAAGAATCAGGCTCATCCTGGGTGCTGGGGCTATGAGAGGAAGGGCCCCCCATTTCCCTCTCCTCGAGCCTGAGCAGCGCAATGAGATAGACGTCCATGAAATGAGCACATGGGTGAATGCTGAATTACAAACAGGAAAGTGCCCCGGAAGAGAAGTGGCTTTCTGGGGGCGTGTATGGACGTGTGTAAAGAAGGAGCCTGGCCGGGGCTGGAGAAGGTGCACCTGGGCACAGCGGGCTGGCTGAGGCTGCAGGATGGGTGGGAATTCTGCACGTAGGGGTGCAGGCAAGTGGCCCTGTGTTCCGGAGCGGAAGAGCGCTCAGCATGTGCAAAGGCTCATAACCAGAGGGGGTGTTGCGTCGGCCGTATAGTAAGATGGGCCGCGGGAGCACAGGAAGCCGGCACCAGAACAGAAAACTACGAGCTGGGGACGCAGGTGTGAGCCCTCTCAGCTTCCGTTTGTCAACAGCCAAGTGTGTCGCTTACAGGCCACTGCCCCGAGCCCAAGTTACCCTCCCCTCCAAAGCGCTCATGCACCTCAAATCTCCGGTTTTACTGACAAAGCAGCCGGACTGCGTTGTGAGCGAATGGCCACCCGATGGCAGCAAAGGGCCACACTAGGCACAGGGACCCTCCCTCCCCACTCTGAGAGCAGGATGGTCGTCCCTAAGGGACTGCAACCACATTACCCACAGTAATGGGAATCTCTTGTCCTCAGGACCTCCTGGCTGGCCTTTTCATCACTTTTAAAACATACTGTATAATGAGCATCAGTTATATGCTGGCTCCCAATGTACAGTAGTTTATCTATTCTGCCCAAGTGCCCTGTGGAAAGGACATTGTCCCTCGGACAGACGGGAAGGTGAGGCTCTGAATCCCAGCGAGGCTGCTCCCTGCCCTGAGTCTCACGGCAGAGGCGAATGATGGCTCCTCTCCCTTGCTTACCTGGCGCTCCTCAGGGAACAAGAGCCCCTGCTTGGAGGCAGCCCTTCCTTCCCTGTCAGAAGTTCCTGGCCTACGGTGTCACTAGCACCAGTGCGTGTGGCTCTCTTGCGACTAGGGCGCCCTGGGTCTTCCTCTGCCTCTCCCACCCTCAGAGCGGTCAGTCTGCTGCTCCGGGCCCTGCGCCTGCAGGGAACAAGCCAGCAGGTGCCCACCACCATAAGGCATCCAGAGGGTCATGGGACCCCATGGAGGAGGCAGTGAAGGGGGGACTAAGATGCTGTTCCCTCCTCCGGGAGAATGTGGCTGAGGCCCTCCCCCGGGGCAGTAACAACCCTGGGTGATTGCTGAGACAGGCCAAGCATGGGTGCTAATGGAACGCTGTAGGCATTCTGAACCCTGAGGGCCCTCTGTGGGCTGGATCAATCAGGGAGGGCTTCCTGAAGCAGGTGACATGTTTGGGTACCAGACAAGACTTAGGATCAGAAGGAAGCTTGTGACATGCATGACAAAGGGACGAGAGACAGTGAGCCAGCCGCACAATACATGTAGGGGACAGTGGGAAGTCAGGTTGAGAAGAGAGTACCAGCGGTGGTAAAGACCTTGAATGCCAGACTAGTTTGCTTGATTTCCACCAAGAGGAACGAAGGAAGGCTCTCCGGGAGAGGCCTGACAGGGAAGTCGGCTGTCACGATCTCCTGGCCTAGTGGAGGCACAGGCGGGAGGAGCAGGGAGACACTGCGTAGAAGGCTAGTTGAACACTGAACTCTCCAGGTCCTGGTCCTTCTCTGCTTCTGAAAGCAGGTCACAGCAATGGGGACCTTCGGGCCCAGACCTGTCCCGGGACCCGCCCCCGGCCCTGGTCCTGCTCACGCCTTGCCCCGGGCCCTAGCTCCATTCCCAGCACTGTCTCCGCCCCC
>PJEM01018727.1:0-17953 GCA_004023845.1 Helogale parvula | reverse complement strand
GGTGGTCCTTGTCCATCTTGGTATTGTTCAGCGGGATGGTCTGTAGGCCATCTCGGTGCTCCTTTCCCGGAGCCCACCAAACCTGTCAAGAGGTGCCATCTGTCTGCAGTGTGATCAACAGGAGCTGGTAGCATACCTGCTAGGAGGGGAGGACTTGGAGCCTGCGTGAAGGATACTCAGTGCACAGGCCTCTCGAATTGGGCGGGGGGAACGTGCAAAACTTGTACCCTCTTGGACAGTTTATGTGGCGGCATCTAGGCCCTCCGGATTTCAGCTTGTCTTCCCCAGCCATCGTGTCACCTCGAGGTTCACAATATACAGGTTAGACTGCTGCCAATCAGGCCACCTCCCAGTTGAAATTCGGGCTGGCCAGAGCTTGCCCTGTCTCTTATTCATAGGCAGACCCGCTGAATTGCTTTCTTTCAGCTTCAGCAAGAAAGGCAGTGGACTGTGGGCAGAGGCTCCTGAGGAGACTCCCTGACTGCCTCAGTCAGACACAGCAGCCTGACAGAACGCTGAAAGGGTTGGCTGTACTATGCGCTTGGAGTCTACGGGTTGTGCAGTTGGGGTGCGAACCGATAGGATGTGGGGTGTGGTTAAAACCAAGAACCACCCACCAGGACTTGTCCTCCAGAGCTCAGAGTAGGTGCATGCTGACACATTCGCTAGGAGGGTAGATCCTCTGCCTTTGTGGTCTTCTCTTTACAAAACAAATTATACTGATGACTGAAGGTGAAATGAAGCATTGGAGGGGACAGATATGCTTGTGACACAGATTATGCTGATGGTTCCTGGATCCGTGTTTCCTGGTCTCTGATCTCATCAGGTTGTCCCCATAAAATACATACAGCTTATTGTATGTCAGTCATACCTTCATACCTCAGTAACGTGGTTTATAGAATAGTACATCCTCTTTGCTACCAATGGCCATATTTCATTCTTCCTCAGAAAGACCCTCCCATGATTACAGAAGAACACTCCCCTCAAATGTTTTTAGCATTTCAAACTGAAGAGGAAGGAAGGGTCCATTCAGGGAAATGGGAAATGACTGCATCTGTGTGATTGCTTTGTCTTGCGTGTTCCATTTCTGTGTAGCATTTGCCTTGGTGACATAGAAGGGTGACCATTGTAGACCATAGGATTTTAAATTTCAGTGACTCTCAGCAGTTCTACAGAAGCCATGAACTTCACCTGGAGGGCTTGGAGTCAAGGAGTGGCCCTGTGACATCAGCTAGTCATCACATGACAAGAAATGGACTTTGGGTTCATGTGACTTTGGGATCAACTTGCACTTGGGGTTTTTGTCATTGTTTGCAATGTGTGCTATTGTGTTTATGCAAGTCCTCCTTCCAAATATGTTGCATATGAGAACATGTGACACTGTGTATGTACCCTGTATTTGTCTTCTACAGGGCAGAGGGTCATGGTTTCAGGCTGGTTGGTCGCTGAGGCAGGAACCATTACTCTGAGCCTGTCCCACACCCTTCTGTCTGCTGTGTCACTGAGATCCCTGGCCACAGCCACTTGGTTTCATGCTTTTCACTATATCGTGGTTGAGCAATGATACTTTTGTTTTATTTAGAGTTTTGGGATAGACCCCAAGAATCTGTAATATCTTGGGGGCTTCTGGCTAGCTCAGTGTCTAGAGCATGCGACTCTTGATCTTAGGATACTTACATTCGAGCCTTCCATTGGTCTAGAGATTACTTAAAAATAAAATTATTATAGGGGCACCCGGGTGACTCTGTTGGTTAAGTTTCCAACCCTTGATCTCAGCTCAATTCTTGATCTGAGTCATGGTCTTTTTCACAGGGTTTTGAGTATAAGTTCCATTTTGTGCTTCACTCTGGGCACAAAGCCAAATAAATAGACAAAGAAATAAGTAAATACATATATTTACCCAAAAAAGGGAATGAGTGATCTCTTGAAAAGGCTCACTGATATCCTTTCACTGCAGGGAATATACTTTAGAAGACACACTGTAGAGTGTGTCTGAGCTAGGCTCACTTCTGCATTAAAATGTATTTGTTTCTCAGGTGTCTTGCATTTTGTAAAATACGTGTGTTCTTCCAGTAAAAGGTGTTTGCTTCCGAAAATCTGTCTTATAAGTTTTTATTACTCACAACGAGCACCTGCATGGTCACAGAATCTCTCGCTCTGCTCTGTGCATCATCACCTGAACCAGGGCAGAGCCGTGAGGTGTCGAACTTGATGCATTAACAACAGGGACTTGGTGCCAGGGCAATGGGGTCTCCAGGCCCCGATGGGAGTCCCCTCTCTCTGTTAAGCTCTCTGCTTTGTTCATGAAAGTAGTCCCCTCAAGGCAGTAGGTAATCTAATGCCTCCCTATGAGAAGTGACCCTTTCAGACTACACGAAGGCTGTAAACACATATTTGGGGATTGTGGCAGCGGTGGGGGGACTCGCTGGCACTCCCAAGGGCCAGCAGTGGTAGTTGGACAGGCATGGTTGTATAGGTGATGAGTCCAGAAGTCAGTGGGACCAAAACTAGAGCAGCAAGCACACAGTTAATTCCTGGGGAGGCCAGGATTAGAGAATTGGTCCCTTGCCTCCAGGACATCTTTCATTACACCATGCCACTAGGCCTTTTTTTAGAATTTTTAAAAGTTTATTTCTGTGATGCAGAGAGACAGAGCATGAGCAGGGGAAGGACAGAGAGAGAAGGTGATACAGAAACTGAAGCGGGCTCCAGGCTCTCAGCTATCAGCACAGAGCCCGACTCAGGGCTCGAAATCACGAACCTCAAGATCATGACCTGAGCCTATGTTGGCTGCTTTACGGACTGAGCCACCCAGGTGCCCCAGTGCCACTAGGTCTTCCAAAGGCTTTGTCAATGGAGAATTAAATTAGGTAAGTGGGTAGTAAAGGTTTTTTGGCAATTTGTTCTTTAAACATATCAACAACAGTTTCCAGTTCTTGCATAAAATTTCCAGTTAGCTCAAATTGCAGGACTCCCACACAGCTTACCGTGGTTTAAACATCTCAACCGGGCACCTGGCTGGCTCAGTCTGTAGCCCCACATCGAGTGTAGAGATACTTAAACGTAAAATATTTTTTTAAAATCTCAAGGAATCTTAGTGGTGATTAAATCTCACACGGGAAGGGAAGGCGAGACCTGGGCAGTCCCTTCTGTCTGTTAATACACTGGGTGGTTGGACAGAGATCTCTCCCTAGGATTTCATAAAGACTGTGTGTGGGTGCACGTGTCAGCAGCTCTGTTGTTGCCCTGCAGTCCCGAGGGGCCCAAGCTGCAGTGTCTCATGTTCCTGCTTGAGAGGCTCATCACTAGGTAGAATTTAAAGCACTTCTCTGTTTCTCCACCGGCAGTGTGGACGTTACATCCCTTGTAATATCCTCTCGTGTGTTACAGAATTTTCCTCACTTGAGGGGGTTACCCACTCCCCATTGGTCCTACTTTAGGTGGGTGGGTATGATGTTGGCTGAGGTGTGTATTTACTTTGAGTCCTTGCCAAACACTGGGACATCCCATCACTCAGCTTTACATTCCTAGCCACCATCTGATGTGCATTCCACGGAGGCGGGACCAGGGCGGGGGCAGGAGGGGCCGTGGGCGGTATCCAATGCCTATGCAGGCTCTGTCCAGGAAAGGGCTATAGTGCAGGAGGAACTGGAGAGAGGCACGCTGGGACCAGTGCAGGGACGGGGCGGGCCTAAATCTGGAGAGAGGAGGCGGGGTCGGAATCGAGGGGTGAGGCTACAGGGCCATTGGCTGAGGCCCAGTGAGGGGCGGGGCCAGGGGAGGAACCCAGGGCCCTGGGTCTTCAGCAATGAAGGCTGAGCCCACCACACTTGGAGAGGGGAAGCTCCCAAACTTCTGCAGCCGAGGGGTCCCTGCAGGCCTCTCACCCTTTCTAATTCTTTTGCTGACTCTTGGCCTCTGGACGCCCGTTGCATGCGTGCGGTTCTGTGAACACATTTTCCTGCCTATTCATGGGTCTCTCAACCAGAGGTTCTTGATGTCAGTCTGCAGATGTTTCCCGGGACATTAACCCCAATATTAGCCAACATAAACCACAAATATTAGCCAATAGAATCCAGAGCAGCAGTGCCCCTCCACCACTTTCTATAGGTCAACCAAGTCACAAGCTACCCCACAATCAAGATGTTGGAAAAATAGACTCCACTTCCTGATGGAAGGAGTGGTGAAATCCCAGGGCTGTGCATTCAGGGATGGGAAGAACAGCTGTGGCCTTTGCAATCAATCTACCACAGTCTGTGTATGCATTTATGAGCCAATACCTAAAGCAGAGTCTCAAAAGCAGAATGTGGACTCATGAAAGGACATGAGCTAATAGACTTGAGCTCATATATGAGAACAATATCTGTGCATGGGATATGAGCTTACTCAAGGTGTGTGAATCCCCTCTGATCTAATAATGGGTGAAAATTGAATCAAAAACTGGGTGTAAAGGAACCATCCGTGAGTTTGTAAGAAGCTGGAATTTCAACTCAGTCTTTCCTCTTTGTACCCGAAGAGGAAAAAAACATAAAGGGAAACTCCTGTCTATCCTCCAGGAGAGTGGAAGCGAAAATGAATATTTAGCCAACAACTTCAATATTGTGCAAAGTTCAGAAGCAGGATTAGGGTTTTTTTTATTATTAAAATTTTTTTTCTTAATGTTTATTTTTGAGAGAGAGAGACAGAGTGCTAGCAGGGGACAGAGAGACAGAATGCAAAGCAGGCTCCTGGCTCCAAGCTGTCAGTACAGAACCTGACTCGAGGCTCAAACTCATGAACCATGAGATCATGATCTGAGCCGAAGTCAGATGTTTAACTGACTGAGACATCCAGGTGCCCAAGAATAGGGTTTTAGACCACTGTCTAGCATCAGTAAAAGTTTCTGCTTTGTGATGATAAATAAGGCATGGCTTGGCTACATCTAGGTTAAAAGTGAGGATGTGGTATGGACTAGCACTCTGAGTGGGCTTAGAATATTGGTTCCTGTCGGTCATATGTTGTTCTTTGGCAATATCTTCATCACACGCAATAAGAACACTTAGAAAATACACCCCTGTGGAGTCTGTTTATGCTATTTTCCCATGGGAAATTCCTTAATATAATGAACAATGATTCATCAAAAGAAAATAGTTCACTCAGAATCTTAAGATGTAGACTCAGAGTAGCCTTGGATACCTCCTACTACAATAACCTGACTTGTGTCCCCCACCCCCAATTTCATGTTGAAGCCTTAACCCCAACATGACTGTATTTGGAGATAAGGCTTTTAGTAGGGAATTAAGGTTATATGAGGTCATGAGGGCAGAGTTCTTATAAGAAGAGGAAAAGAGGGGCGCCTGGGTGACTCAGTCAGTTAAGCGTCTGACTTTGGCTCAGGTCGTGATCCCACCGTTTGTGTGTTCAAGCCCCATATCAGGCTCTGTGCTGACAGCTCAGAGCCTGGAGCCTACTTGTCTCCTTCTCTGTCCTTCCTCCACATGCGTTCTGCCTCTTTCTCTCAAAAAATAAATACTTAAAAAATTTGTTAAAAAGAGGGAGATCTCTCTCTCTGTCTCTTTCTCTCAGCCCACACACATTGGAGGAAAAGCCATAGAGAAATAGCTAGAAAACAGTCATCTACCAGCTAGGAAGAGAGCTTTCATCAGGAACTGATTTGGCCAGCACCTTGATCTTTGACTTCTAGCTTCCAAAACTGTGAGAAGTAAATTTCTGTTGTTTAAGCCACCCAATCTATGGTATTTTGTTTTGGCAGCCTGAGGTGACAAAGACATCTAATCTAGGGTTTTCCTGTCATCTGAGAAACATTGGTGTGTCTGAACTATTAGTAGGTATTGGTTCTGTGGTCAAACACCTTTGAGAATGCTAGATACTATTTTTAAAAATTTTTTAATGTTTATTTAATTTTTGACACACACACACACACACACACAAACACAGAGTGTGAATGGGGGAAGGGCAGAGAGAGAGGGAGATTCAGAACCTGAAGCAGGCTCCAGGCTCTGCGCTATTAGCACAGAACCCAATATGGGGCTCAAACCCATGAACCATGAGACCATGATGTGAGCCGAAGTCGGATGCTTAACAGACTGAGCCACCCAGGCGCCCCGAGAATGGTGTATACTATTAACACCTATTGGAAATCCACAGTGTACATTTGAATAGTAAAGGTTTCCAGAGCCCAAGAGTGAGGAATGTGGTTGGCATTGTTGGAGAAGCATCTATTACCATCTACATCACAGATTTCTAACATAAGAGTACTTTGGAAGCACCTGTGGAATGTTTTTGTTTTATACATGTTTCCAGGCCCTGACTCTGTCCCATACTTTGTGAGCCAGAATATTTGGGGGTAAAGCATGGACATATATATTTTTTCAAGGATCATAGGTAATTCTGATGAGTAATCCAATTACGAACCACTAAAGAAATAAATGCCTTGTGGGGGTGACTTTGGGAACCAATGATCTAGGACCACACCCTAATTTTACAGGCAAAGAAATTTAGATTTGAATAGGGAAAATGATTTGCCAAAGTGTGAACACAACAAATGTTTGAACTCTTTTTCCTCTGCTATAAATGACCTCTAGATGGCAGTCTATTTCTTGGTTTAGTCAGTGTTTGAAGGCAGAAAAGTTGAACAGTTAGTTACTGGATGAACTTGAGTGTGGTAAAACACAGTTTAGTCAAATGAGTGTCCCTCATGGCACGTTGCGTTGGACCAGGGAGCTCCTGGGCTGTGTTTCCTCACAGGCCAGTTTCCAGCCTAGAAAGAGGAGATCTAAAGGAAAATTATGTGTAACCAGGGAGGGGAGAGGTGAGCGAGCAACGGTCCTTTTCCCATGGAGCCTTTGGGACCACGGAGCCAACTACTCTCCCCTCGACGCCACCTCCTCAGTGCTGACTGACAGGCACAGAGATATGTCAAGCCGACAAGACTGGTTTTCTCAGGCCACCTGTCAGTTGATGTATTCTTTTTTTATTTATTTTTTAAATTTATATCCAGTTGATATATTCTTTGAGAAAGACTACTTTGAAAAATATATCTGATGAAGAACTATTTAGAGAGTGCCTTTTGAAATCCAGTCATTTCAAAAAACCTTTTCTCATCCCTACCGTTTGTCATTAGAATCTTAATTTGGGAAGTTTCAGACTCTCCCAAGCCAATACCAGGATTCTCATCTTCTATCTGCTACTAACTTCCAGAGTGACCTTGGGCAAGTCACCTCCCCTTCCTCAACCTCAGTTTCACCATCTGGTTTATTTTCATTAAACTCCTTCAATAAATCAGTGACCATGTGAGTGATGGCTTTGACTTCAGCAACTCAAATCAATTGCGTTGGGCAAGATCCAACATCTCACACACAGACGAATGTGTATTTCAAAAACCTCTTACAGACTTATTAAGGGCTTCCCTTGTTTTAGTGTCATTGGGGAATTAGTCCAGAAGGATAGAAGGCTCCAGACACAGAGCTCCAGCTCTAGTTCTTTGCCATTCCTTTGGATCTGTCATCCTCTAGGGTTGGGTTTCATTGTTGGCTCTTCAGAGGATGGCCACAGCAGTTCTCATGGGCTTTATTCAGATTTAACAATGTCTGCGGAAGGGGGAGGGCAGGGGGAAACCTCCTTGCATTTACTTCTTAGGAGAGGAAAGCTTTCTTTGTAACACTGTACTGCACCTTTCACATTTCACTGGTCCTGATTGGATCAGTGGGGTGTTTTTACATCTGCTGACAAGTTCAATGGTAGAATCATTATTAGCTTGCACTAATCAACGTGGGGGACAATGGATATTGAAATCAACTTCTTGTAACCTTTCTTCCTCCCCAAGTAGAGAAGATAATATGCTGATACTGTGAAAACAGGGTTGTTCCAAATCCACTGAGGATTAAGTGATCATTTAACTCATGATGTGAGTCAGTAATTGCTGTCTGTTCTGTGTTTGTGTGTGAAGGGAGAGGAGCCACCTCATGGAGAATATAATTACACAGCATCCAAACATTCTGTCATCCTTCTAGATTGACTTAAGGTATGTCATCCAGGGGTCGGAAGTAAGATGCAGTGTCAGTCAAGGGACAGAGTTAAATGAAAAATGAGTGGTAGACATTCGTGACTTTTATTCACCATGTTGGGCTTACACGGCAGGCTGTGATTCTATTTTCTGGGCTGTCTAATGCAAACCTGGACCAGATGCTAGCCTGTGATATAAGACTTTGAGGAGCTAGCACCCACTGGCATAATGCAGGGGAAGAAATCCAAAACTTCTGAACATGAGACTATAGTATTGGGTCCCCTGAGCATCTACCCTTTCACTTCCTAACTTTGCCCTCCAAAGAAATGTGTCTGTCCTATAACCTTTGCCTCAAGAAACTATAGTGAAGCATCAGAAGCCTTCAAAAGCACGTCTGCTAGCTGTTCTTTATAGACTGAGGATGCCAGCGAAAAGTAGGTGCCATTAAAATGGGCTCTCTGGTTTGTAGTGTGTTAGAGGTAGGAATAGCATCTAGGAGGTGGCAGTTAACATCAGCAGCAAAGTGGATATTGTCACCGTAAGAGACATCTGGGAGTCTTTTGCCATGCTGTTATACACTGAATTGTGTCCCCTCCGCAGGCTGCCTAAGTGTGAATGTTAAAGCCCTAACTCTCAATGTGACTTTATTCAGAGATAGGGACTCCAAGGAGGTAATTAAGGTTAAAGTGAGGTTATAAGGGTGGGGCCCTAATCCCATAGGACTGGTGTCCTTATAAGAAGAAGAGATACCAGAGATCCCTCTCTACACACACATAAAAAAAACCCACCATATAAGGACACAATGAGAAGGTAGCCATCTTTAAGACAGTGTTGGGGAGGAAGAGTGTCTCTCTTTTTCAAGAGTCTTCCTAGATGGATTAAGAATCAAATTAACAAGAGAGACTGACACGAGAAAATAAAATTTAATAGAAGTACAAATGGGGAATCCACACAGACATGGAAATTCCAAAGACAGTCAGGCAAAATGAGGTACATGTGTCACCTTGAACTAAGGAGAAGGGGCCAGGTGTCTGGGTCTTCAGGGTGAGGAATGCACTTCACAGGGTGGTAAGAAGAGCAGATGTTGGTAATCAGAGGTTTTGCCCTGCCGTACAGATGGGTCACTCAGATAACATTTATCTCTGGTAATAACCCTTGTTGTGGGAAAGACCTCAATTTAGATTTTTCTGTGTAGTTAAAAGAGGGACAAAAATTCCTCAAGCCCCCATGGTCTCGACTGCCTTCAGTGCAAAATAATCTTTATCCCAGAGCGGCCCATCTTGGGATGGCCCACCTTCAGTTCCTATAACAGAAAGAGAGACCTCACCAGAAACCAACTCTGCTGGCACTTTGATCTTGGACTTTCAGTCTCCAAGACTATGAGAAAATAAATGTTTGCTGTTTAAGCTACCCAGGCTGTGGTATTTTGTTACGGCAGCCTGAAGAGACTACTACACATGCAGAGATCTCTGACTATGGATAATTAAGCTTGGAGTTCCCCGGAATGACATCTATAGACATTCCACCATGGCCTTAGTTGATTTGTATAACCAGAAAGTTTCTTATGTCTGGCCAACAGAGGTGTCTAACATTTGAGTCACCATACCAACCTAACAGCTAGATGAATAGCCTGCATACAATTCCCAGGCATGAATCATAATTACACAGACCCAGAGTCCTTAGAATGGGGAGACAGTCAGGTGAACCTGAGTGAGAAATTTGCTATCACACTTATGAACCTTTCCCTTGGCCTTGCCCTGACAGTGCCTGTACCCGCTGACCTTGGCAACTTGCAACTGGGAGCAGTAGAGTCCCAAGCCTTTCAGAGGCTAACTGTAACTGCCTTTAAGTCAATGCTAGTGCCAAGGGACCCAGAGCACCCCTGAAGTGGTACTTACCACAGAGTAGAGGGGTGCTGATGGAGGTTAGGGGGAAATGGAGTTCTTCCCTGAGTCTGCCACTCAGTAGGCCGAGTGAGACTCTGAACCTCTCCTCTGGGATGCTTCTACCAGTTCCTGGGTATACTTAGCATTAGGAAGCATCTACACATTGCTCAGAGTATGTATTTTCTGATACTGTTGATGCTCAGCCTCAGGACACGCCCCTCTCCCCCCACTGTGGCTGAGAACCCTCTCAGAAGGAGGACATTTTGGTGTTTGTTTAAGCTCAGATACCCAACATGGAGCATGAACTCACAACCCTGAGATCAAGAGTCACGTGCTCTACCAACTGAACCAGCCAACAGCCAAGTGCCCCAGGTGTCCTTTGAAACCCACCAGACCAAGTCCCCAATCCTCTCTCCAGATGGAGTGTTCCTTCTGTGGCTGGTAGCTGTCAGGGTTACCCTGAGGCTCTATTGGTTCTTCTAACTTCTGTGCTGCCGCACACAGTGTCGCAGAAAACACTCTAAGTTATCCTCTGCACCCTGTGAGGGTTGCAGATGCATGAAATGGGGGCTTGCCCCACCCTTTTCTTCCTACTCACCCCAGAAATCTCTAGCCAGAGACTAGCGCTTGTCTCCTGTATACTACCACATTGGCTACCTGGCCCCTGGAGAAGGGGGTATAGGGTAAGAAGGGGCAAATGGAATCAACTAGAGCTCCACCTCCTTATCAACACAACAAGTAAAATTTGATACTTAATCCTTATGGGGATTGCAGAGATTTTTCCCAGCATCCAAGACTTATGCAGATGTTATCCCTACCACCCACAGGCTAATGTGGACCGACAGCTAAAACAGGCTCTCCAGGTGTAGACTGCCATGCTAGTAAGTCTGCACCTTGGCCTTTATCATCTAGCAGATCCAATGGTGCCCAAAATGTTTGGGGGTAAATCAGTATGCTGTATGGAACCTGTGGTGAGCCCTGATAGGTGAATCGCAGCAGAGGCTGCTAGGATGTAATAAATAGTATGAACCAGCAGCCAACATATACTGTGGTTTCTCCTGCTACCAAGATTTGTATGCCAGGAAATGGAAGGGTCGAACTAAAGGTCATTACACCTGACCAATCTGCAGCAGTTTTACTTCTTGCTCCTACAACTCTGCTAGTTTAGAAGTTCTAGGTCCCTAGAGGAAACACATCCAGTCTGGTATGAAACCATGGTTCCACCAAATCTGAACCCACTCTTAGCTCCTGGAGCCGCTCAAAACAGGTCATCATGGTGTTCATGCTACAGAATGAGGACAAAGAGGACTATGGATGAGAGTAAGGGGATCCCTACATGCACTGCAACCCTACAAAGGACCATCAAGCACTCAGACTCTTCAGGAATGAAGGACTGAGCTTCCCCAGTAAGAAAGGCAAAAAGAGCATGAAATCGATAAGAAATCATAAATGACAGGACCACCTCATGGCCATCACAGAAATGAGGACTGTACCCTCTACCCATATTTTCCTGATGATTATTTGCCTTTTCAACTCTCTCACCTCTTCTTTAGTCTTGTAAATAGGATAGAAGGGTGGTGATGAATTCACCATTTGGTCATATCATTGCAGAATATTAATATTCAGTTGGGATAATGACAAAACTAGAGAAATACGAGTCATCACTGGGAGAACTTGAACTATAAACAGAAGCCTCATGACCTCATCTACAACTAGGATAATGAGGAATGATTGTATGGGTAGTCCTTGGTTGTACATGGAGTAATTAAGTTACACCAGGAAGGGGTGTTTTTGGAATCCTCTGAGTGGAAGAAAGGTGTTTGTACATGCTAAGAATCCAAGAAGTAGACAGTTATTACTGTCTACATTATTTTTCTACTTAATGTCCCCATCTTTGGGGAACTGCCTCAAATCACTAGGATTCACTACTCCATGCCACAGGAGTATTTGGGATAGAAATACAGGTGATGAAAAGACATTAGCATCCAGCAAAGCCCTGGAATATTGGATATCCTTGCTTGTCCTGGAGCCTCTACCTTTTGAGACTTTGGTTATCTTGCCCAGAACCATTTAGATTCTTTGGTTTAACAAAATTTGGCTTTATAAACCTGACCTCCAGGTTCTCAAGCACTTTTCAGGAAGGATTTGAAGTGAAGCTCTTAGATTTGCAGTAAAAACACCCAGGGGCGCCTGGGTGGCTCAGTCGGGTAAGCCTCCGACTTCAGCTCAGGTCAGATCTCACGTTCGTGGGTTCAAGCCCCGCATCAGGCTCTGTGCTGACAGCTAGCTCAGAGCCTGGAGCTTACTTCCTGTTCTGGGTCTCCTTCTCTCTCTGCCCCTCTCCCTCTCATGCTGTATCAAAAATAAATAAAACATTTAAAAAAAAAAAAAACACCCAAAGGGGGACTTAGGGGAAGTCATGTCTTGAAAGACAGTGCTTACAACTCTCCAACCATTTCCACCCTACACTGGGGACAAGGATGCTAGAGACAGTCTCTTTGAGTTGCTGGAGAAGGATGTCTTCTGGAAGCCATTTCTGAACTCACTAGGTCGAGAAAAAAGAAACAAACTCCTTGTGAGGTAAGGCAGGTTTGCAAGGCCGCCCACCATCAGATGGTGACCAAGGTCTAACCCTCACTCAATTATTTTTGCTTGAGCACTGACCTCCAAGGCGCCAGTTGACTGGTATCAGGCATGACTTGCCCCCTTATCCTAAAAATATGCTAATTGTACCTTGTGAAGGAAGTTATAGGAATTTCTTCTTTTGTGTTTATGGTAGCAAATATTACATTTCCTGAAAAACCTGTTTTACTTCCCCTCAAGAAAACAGACTGTTGACCCTTCTTGAAAAGAACTTACTTTTGCTTTTGCTATGCTAAAAACATTGCCTTTTGTTTGAATGCTAAAGATGCCTTCCTTCCCCATATGATAAGCATCTAAATCACCTATAACCAATCACTATTGATGAAGATTATGCATGAGTCTTTTACCAATCTATGTTCTGGGAAATTTTTACATACCAAAGAATTTGTCATCAGAAATCATTGTCTAAGGCAATTGCCACTTCTGTTTTATACCCCATACATTTTTTCCATAAATAAAGCTGACTCTCCATCAGTGCAGAGATGCCTGCCTGGTGAGCAGAGATGCCTCCCTGCTGATCAGAAAGAACCTCGTGGCTCTCTCATTCCCTCCCCCCATTCGCCGACTCTCATCTCTCTCGTGCCAACACTGTCCATCCTTCAGGGAACCCTGAACCTGCTGGAGCTGGATTCTGGCAGGTGTCAGTGCCAGTAGTCATTCAAGTGACCAGAACCACTCTGAGTCTGAAGGCAGTCAAGGAACTGTGTCCAAGGGTCCCAAGAAAGCCCAGGCTGAGGAAGTCCAGGGTGAGTAATATGCATCTGTGTCTGTATAGTCAGATGTTTGGTCATGTCAGAAGAGGTCTTGAAAGGGGGAAATGACAGAGCCAGGGTAGAAAATATTTGGCATTAAGAGAGGAGTTCCCTCCCATCTGGTGCTTTCAGAGAATTTCATAAGAAAGTCTGGGTTAAAGGATATTTTCTGTTGCTCTGGGGTATGTTAGCAGTGCTCAGGAGAACTGCATCTAACTCTACAATAAGCCTGTGCTAAAAGATGCCAGAGATATTCATCTCTTGAAAGGCTGATGAGCACGGAAGATAACAGGTTAATAAATCACAGGATGCTATAGTTAAACTGGTTACCTTTTTTTTTTTTAACTCTGTGGGATGAGAGAAGTGTTCCCTGCCATGAATTAGGGGAAATAATTTGAAAAGTTAAACCACAGGCCTTTGCCCTTTGCAAGTTAAAATTTTAAACTGTGACTTGTTTAGAAATGTGCATATTTGATCTTCAATAATGGGCAACAAGATGTGTTTTCTGAGAAGAAAGGCGTATATAATCAGTTACTATTTCTACATTGAAACCAATTTGCTTTTATTTGAATACCTACTATAAAGAACGCTTTTCATGTGGCATGAAAAGAAGTTTCCTGGGTTAGAATCCAAATCCTCCTCAAGTGACTGAGCTCCACCGGACCCTCCATTGTGTGACCGGTGCCACAGGCACAGTGCACTGGGCTTACAGGAAGCAAGGGCTTAGCTCAGCTCTCCCCAGATTTCAGCATCCATGGCATCCACGAAGACAGTGAATTTTAAACCAAAAAATGTGAAGTCTCACAATTTCAATAATAAAAACACGACTAAAAGCGAATCACCACAATGACTGTCTCAGATTAGTAAGAATAATATTGTCTGGAGTATTTCATCACTCTGCCACGATACTTCTCTGTGCTGGTCTCCTCTCCTGAGAATTGTGGCTAATAACAGCGCTATCTCCAGGTTGTTGCCAGGATTAAATGAAATGGTGTATATAAAGTGCTTAGAACATTGCGGGGCTTATGTTAAGTGTGCGGTAATGTTTGCAGGTATTCTTATTTCTCTATAAGTGGAGAGTGCGAATGTACATATGCGCGCACGCGTGCGTGTGTGTGCATGTGTGTGTGTGTGTGTGTGTGTGTGTGTGTGTTTCCCCCCTCTGGTTCAATCATAAGCCGTTTGTGACATGACTTCCCATCTATTAGATTCATTCCACTTTGATGAAATAGAGTTCTTTATTTTTTTAAAGTTTACTTATTTTGTGAGTGAGATCATGAGCATGAGCAGAAGAGGGGCAGAGAGAGGGAGGAAGAATCCCAAGCAGGCCTCACGCTGTCAGTGCTGCGCCTGATGTGGGGCTCAACTTTTTGAACCATGAGATCATGACCTGAGCTGCAATCAAGAATCAGATGTTTAACTGACTGAGCCACCCAGGCACTCCTAAAATCCCTTATTTATGATGGCTACATAGTACTCCATTATATAGTTGTGCTATTTTTCTTTGACCAAGGTCTTACAGTTGAGGGAAGCTCCTCTGTCCATTAAGGTCCTTCTTGCGAGACTAAGAATCAAACCGATACGAGACAGGTAAACAGTAAATCAAATTTAATAGCAGACATACGGTGAATCCACAAACCTGAGATTCCAAAAACAGTGAGGCAACATGAGGCTTATATGAGCTAGCAAGAGGGGTAAGGCCTAAAAACAAAAGGGGAGGAACACCATGGGGGGGGGGGGGGGAGAGATGTTTGGAAAACAAAGATTGCCCTGTTATGCAGAAAAGTTTTTTAAGAGGAATCTCTGTTCTGAGCTCTCTTCCAGGCACAGACCGGCAGTAGAGAGGGAGGTGAAGAATTTTTCCTGCAAACTCTGGGTTTGGATTGCTTTTGACTCAAAAAAATGTTCAAGTCCTGTGCCCAACATTTTATGTCCACGTTCTCGCTATTATAACCCATACTAAAATGTAAGCACCTTGTCTAAACATCTTGAGGCACTCCTCCAAGTGTCCATCAGCATTCTATATGATCTCACTTACATGTGGAATCTAAATCAGCCAAAGCCACAGACACAGAATACGATGGTGTTCAATGGGGGCCTGGGGTGGGGGAAGTGAGGACCTGTTGGTCGAAAGATACAAACTTCCGGTTAGAAGATGAATGAACTTTAGCGATCTAAGGCACAGAATTGTGATTGTAGTTAACAATACTCTGTTGTATACTTGAAAGTTGAGAAGAGGCTAATCTTGAATGTTTTCACCACAAAAAACAGTAATTCTGTGATGCGACACAGGTGTCCTCGAACACTGGTGGCGATCATATCACAATGTGGAAGTGTATCAAATCAACACGCTACACAGCTCACATTTACACAATGTTGTAGGTCACATATCTCAATAAAACTAGAAAACAGTTTTGAAAAATTTTAAGTTTTAGAAAATAAATCTTGGGTTTTTTTTTTTTTTTACCTTAACTACAACACTTTTTCTTTGGGGTCTAAGGTGTGGAAAGCAAACAAATTGTATGTCACGTGATCATATGGGAACAAGTTAAGATATACATACACAAAGACAGGAAGGCAGAAGGGACTTGGCCTTATGTGCCATTCTCCAGCATCCCTCCCCCAAATTTCCTTCTGATTGCAGTAAATGCGGTTTTTAATAAGTTTTAATTTTTTTAATGCAGATTCTGATTTAGGGGACTGAAGTTTTGCATTTACTCATTTTTTAAAAAATTTTCGAGAGTGAACAGGGGAGAGGAGCAGAGGAAGAGAGAGAATCTTAAGCAGACTGCATGCTCAGTGTGGGCCGGATACAGGGCTCGATCCCACTACTCGGGGATCATGACCTGAGCTGAAATCGGAGAGTTGGAAACTCAACTAACTGAACCACCCAGACGCCCCAGTAAGTTTTCATGTTGAATCAAAGCAATACATACACAGTTTTCAAAAAATCAAATAGTAAAAAAGACATATAATGAAAAGTAGTAAATCCCTGCCCATCCTGTTCCAACTCAGTTCCCCCAAGCCAGCGGCAAAAAACGTTTACACACGTCTGTTAGTGGTTACCTCCTTTCTTCCTTGAGAATATGCTCTTATTACTGTTTTTTGACTTGATAACAAGAGGAATTTTTTGACTTCCTGCCCTCCCAGAACCTCCTCCCCCACTCAAAATGTCTGAATCACTATTTTTAAATCTCCTGTTGGCTACTTTGTTGACTTTAATAACACAATCCCTAAACCTGCCTTATTCTTTCAACTGGAGACAGATTCTGGACTTCCTGCTTTCTGAGAATAACACCACTGTTCCCTTTCCTCCTCTCTGCCCACCTGCTTGTTGCCTGGACCTGGACCGGACCCGAATGGGTCCAAGTGCCTAACATTCCCGTCTGCTTCTACAACCATAACTGTCTTCCCTTCTTAGCTGACAGATTTAGTCTAAAAATGGAAAAACCATAACTTATATTTCCATTGAAATGATTATTCAACTATCGTTCACTGAAGAGCTGAGTTGAACCGGGTGGCTGTTCTCTGTGACCGCAGAGTCATAGTGCACGTGCCAATCAGTGTTCAAGCCGATTCCCATTCTCCCAGTCCTGGCAACTGTCCAAAACTTGGCCGCGGCTGAGCTTGCTTTATATTTGAAGCATGCCTGCCTTGTACGTTTGAAATGTTTGTTTCCCCTGCAGTTTCCGTTCGCCATTGGCTTTTCTTTGGGAATGAAGAAATGTATGCCCTCCAGATAGTATTAATTTCCTCCAGCTTCTAACTCAATCCATCTATTGCTCAGAATTCATTCCATGCAATAGGAAGTCTGTTCACATCTTTTTTTCCTTTGGAAGATTTGCCTCCTAGTTGGACCAATGCTGTAGAGTTAGTTTACCTGTAAGTTCTTAGTAACCTTTCCTTTTGTTTTCGCGCTTCGGGCATCTGTGATCATTGTCATTTCCTACTGTTCAAGCGTTTTGTGTTTTTCTGTATGCAAGAGCTTCTCAAGTATTTCTGAAGATTTTCAGAGTTTAAAATTCTTCCCTGTTCTTTGAATTTTCGATTTCCTAGAGAGTCACCCTCTCATTCTCTCACAGGCTTTCCTGGTTATTCCGTGAGCTTTGTGTAAATGCTAATTTCTAGCCGCCCATTTACATGAAAAGACTAGGCAGTGGAAAGACTGACCAGCAAGTCTGCATGCGCGAGTCGAACTGGCCTCTTTGCTCTAGGGCTGGCGACCCGGGTGGGTGGAAGCCAGCCATCCCACCGCCCTCCACGCCATGCCACAAAGTTAGTTGCTCTAAATGTGTACCTGCAGGCGGACGTTGAGCATCACCGAAGCCACCACGTAGAAGTAGGGGAAATTCGTGCGCAGCCGCCAGGCCAGGTCGAAGAAGGTGATCAGCGTGCGCGTGAGCCTCTTGCAGAAGGCGCTGTAGGAGCCGCGGGCCGCCGCCGAGCGCGACAGACGCACCCCCGGGCCGGATAGGGCAGCCGCCGCCGCCGCCATCGGTCTGATGTAGCCTCCCATTTGGTGCCGGGAACCCAGGACTTTCAGCCGGCGGCACGGACCCACCGAGAGACGCACCGAGGGATGCACGCGGTCGCTATCCGCGCAGGACGCCGACCGCGTGGCCGCCGATATCAGCTTCAGTGTCCTGCAGACGCCCTCCTTCCTGGCC
>PJEM01018726.1:0-17966 GCA_004023845.1 Helogale parvula | reverse complement strand
AGGGATACAGAAGTGCTGATGCATAGGGGCACATGTACCCCAATGTTCATAGCAGCACTGTCAACAATAGCCAAAACATGGAAAGAGCCTAAATGTCCATCACCTGATGAGTGGATCAAGAAGATGTGGTATATATACACAATGGAGTATTACATGGCAATGAGAAAGAATGAAATATGGCCATTTGTAGGAAAGTGGATGGACCTTGAGGGTGTCATGCTAAGCGAAATAAGTCAGGCAGAGAAGGACAGATACCATATGTTTGCACTCTATAGGTCTAACAGGAGAACAGGAGAAACCTAATGGAGGACCAGGGAGAGGAGAAGAGGGAAAGAGATTTGGGGAGAGCGAGGGACGCAAAACCTGAGAGACTACTGAATGCTGAAAATGAACTGAGGGTTGAAGGGAGAGGGGAAGGGGGGGAAAGAGTTGATAGTGATGGAGGAGGGCACTTATGGGGAAGAGCACTGGGTGTTGTATGGAAACCAATTTGACAATAAACTATTTTTTTAAAAAAAAGGTAGTGAAATATATAGCTGGATGATTTATATCTGTGTGTATCATGAAAGATAGGAAACAATGGGTATAATTGCAGAACTAAGTAAATCACCAATGCATACATTATACATATTTAAATATCTATTCAGATTTATATTTTTTTTAAATACCAACTGTTGAGTCATCAAATAAGCTCAATGTGGATGAGCTATTAAAGATTTTTTATTGAAGTATTGACTTTACTTATTTATTTTTTATATGTAGTTTATTACCAAGTTGGTTTCCATATAACACCCAGTGCTCTTCCCCACAAGTGCCCCTCTCCATGACCATCATTCCCCTTCTGCTTCCCGCCTCCCTCTCCAGCCCTCAGTTAGTGCTCAGCATTCAAGAGTGTCTCATGATTTGCCTCACTCCGTCTCCCCAACTCTTTTCCCCCCTTTTCCCATTTCCATGGTCTCCTATTAGGTTTCTCCTGTTAGACCTATGAGTGACAACATATAGTATGTGTCCTTCTCTGCCTGACTTATTTCGCTTAGCATGACTCCCTCTAGGTCCATCCGATGCATAGGGGCACATGTACCCCAATGTTCAAGTGGCACTTTCAACTATAAAAGTTTTTTGATGTCATTTTCCTCTGGCCAAGTTTCTCCCACAAACTCAGAGAACTTTCAAGATATGGAGCTAACCTTTCAGAATGTGGATTACCGGATTACCATTTAAATATGAAACTACATTTAGTGTAAAATTGAGTACAGAGATCAATGTAAGAACATAGCCAGCTTCTCATCTTCAGCACTAGATCTTTTCTGCTATGACAAAGATTTTCCTGAGTAAAGTATTCAGGAACCAACAGTATCTTTTAAAATTAATTTAAAAAATTTTAGTTGTGACAAAATATACACAAATATAAAATTAATTATCTTAGCCATTTTTTATGGTTTTATTTATTTTGAGAGACAGAGACAGTTCGAGCAGAGGAGGGTCAGAGAGAGAGGGAGATACAGAATCTGAAGCAGGCTCCAGGCTCTGAGCTAGCTGTCAGCACAGAGCCTGACACAGGTCTCGAACCCACGAACTGTGAGATCATGACTTGAGCCAAAGCCAGAGCTTAACTGACTGAGCCTCCCAGGCACCCCAATCTTAGCCATTTTTAAGTGCACAATTCCACAGTGTTAAATATATTCACACTTGTGGAACCAATCTCCAGAACTCTTTTCATCTTGCAAAACCCAGTAAACAACAATTCACCATTTTCTCTCTCCTCAGTCCCTGGCAGCCACCATTGTACTTTTTGCCTCTATGAATTTGACTATTCAAAGCACCTCATAAGTAGAATCATACAGTGTTTACTTTTTTGTGTGTGACTGGCTTATTCACTATTAATATTCTCAGAATTCAATAGTATTGTAGCATGTGCCACAATATTCTTTTTAAGGCTGAATAATACATTGTACACATGTGACACATTTTACTCATTCATTAATGGAATTTCAGGTTGCCTACATTTTTTGGTTATTGTAGATATACTATAAACATGGTTTCCTCAAGACTCTGCTTTCATTTTTTTGGGTATTACACAGAAGTAGAATTACCGGATCAGATGATAGTTCTGTTTTCAAGTTTTTGAGTAACCATCATACAGTTTTGTATACTAACTACACAATCCTACCTCCTACCACACTGGTATTTCAATTTTTCCATATCCTTGTAAACATTTTTTATTTTTTATTTTTGAATAATAGTCATCTTCTTGGGTGTGGCATAATATTTCATTCTGGTTTTGATGTGCATTTACCTAATGATTAGTGATGTTGAACATCTTCTCATGTGCTTGTTGGTCTTTGTGTATATTCTTTGAAGAAATTCAAGTTCTTTGGTTTTTTAAAAAATCAGATTATTTGTTTTTGTTGTATTATAGAAGTTCTTTATGTGTTCCAGATATTAATCTCTCCTCAGATATATGATTTGCAAATATTTTCCTCCATTCCATAGATTGCTTTTGCTTATGATATACAATTTAATTTTTAAGACATTTTTAGTTTCAGAGTAATATTGAACAGAAGATAGAGATTTCACATATGTCCTCTGTGAATAGGATAGCGTTTTCCATTATTTACACCCCCCAACTACAGTGGTATATTTGTTGCCAAAGATGAACCTACATCGATACATATCACCCAAGGTCCATCGTTTACCTTAGGGTTCACTCATGGTGTTGTACATTCTATGGGTTTAGACAAACAAATAATGAAATATATTTATCATCATAATATCATACAGAGTATTTTCACTGACTAAAAATCCTTTGTGCTCTGCCTACTTATCCGTCCTGCTCCTGTCACCCCTGGCAACCACTGATCTTTTTATTGTTTTGCTTTTTCCTGAATTTTGTGTAATCAAAATCATACAGTATATAGCCTTTTCACTAACAATATGTCATAAACATTTCCCCCTAATATTATATAAGTGCATAGTAGTCGCATATATGTATTCATAAACTAGATATTCCAAACACATTATGTTGTTTCTTTGTTTTGGGTAATTCAGATTGCCTCTATATCTTTGTTATTGATAATCGTCACAAAAACTTTGTACCAAGAACACTCAGCTTACATGCTGGAGTTTAATCTTAATGGGTTAGTTTCCAAAAAATGGGACCATTGGCTGAGTGTATGCACATTTTTACTTTCAACTGAAGTGATTACATCACTTTTTAATCAAGTAGTATGAATGCTACATCTACCAACCATGTAAGAAAACGTCCATTTCCCAACAATAATACCAACATTAGATATTATCAATTTTTAAATTTTGTCCGATCAGGTAAAAGGAGGAAAGTCCTTGCTTTAATTTCCACTTTTCTGAACTTTTGTATATTTTCTGTCACCTATTTGTATATCTTCTTCTACAAAGTTACATGAAATCTTTGCCCATTCTTATTTCTTTAATTGTTTTTGACAAAACAAATGATAAAAAGCTTATCCTATAGTAGAGATATATAACATTTATTCTTAAGACTGCATTTTGACTATTTCTTGTCTTCCTTGTTTCCTTATGGTACCTTTTGCATTCATAAATATGGTAATTTTATGTACTTGAATCTAGTTATCTATTATTTTATATTTCCTGAGGTTTTTTTTTCTCTTAGGTATCTTTCATTTAAAAGTATAACAGTACTTTTCTACTTTAAAAAAAAATTAACAGATTCTTATATCTTTGCCTATAGGAAGATAATTTTGTGTGCATGCAGCTTGAGGTAAAAATATCTTTCTCTTTGGGATAAATAGACAATTATGCCAAGGACATTATTTTTTTTAAATAGTTTATTGTCAAATTGGTTTACATACAACACCCATTGCTCTTCCCCACAAATGCCCTCCTCCATCACCACCAACTCTTTTCCCCCCTTCCCCTTCCCCTTCAACTCTCAGTTCCTTTTCAGCATTCAACAGTCTCTCAAGTTTTGCGTCCCTCTCTCCCCAACTCTCTTTCCCTCTTCCCCTCCCCCAGGTCCTCCATTAGGTTTCTCCTGTTCTCCTGTTAGACCTATGAATGCAAACATATGGTATCTGTCCTTCTCTGCCTGACTTATTTCGCTTAGCATGACACCCTCAAGGTCCATCCACTTTCCTACAAATGGCCATATTTCATTCTTTCTCATTGCCATGTAATATTCCATTGTATATATATACACCACATCTTCTTGATCCACTCATCAGGTGATGGACATTTAGGCTCTTTCCATGTTTTGGCTATTGTTGACATTGCTGCTGTGAACATTGGGGTACATGTGCTCCTATGCATCAGCATTTCTGTATCTCTTGGGTAAATCCCTAGCAATGCTATTGCTGGGTCATAAGGGTGTTCTATGGATAGTTTTTTGAGGAACCTCCACACTGTTTTCCAGAGTGGCTGCACCAGTTTACATTGCCACCAACAGTGTAGGAGGATGCCCGTCTCTCCACACCCTCGCCAGCATCTATAGTCTCTTGATTTGTTCATTTTAGCCACTCTGACTGGTGTGAGGTGGTATCTCAGCATGGTTTTGATTTGTGTTTCCCTGATGATGAGTGATGTTGAGCATCGTTTCATGGGAAATGAAAGCAAAACTGAACTCTTGGGACTTTATTAAGATAAAAAGCTTCTGCACTGCAAAGGAAACAATCAAGAAAACTAATAGGCAACTAACAGAATGGGAAAAGATAGTTGTAAATGACATATCAGATAAAGGGCTAGTATTTAAAATATACAAGGAACTCTCCAAACTTGACACCCACAAAACAAGTAACGCAGTGAAGAAATGGGCAGAAGACATGAACAGACACTTCTCCAAAGAGGACATCCAGGACATTATTTTTTAAATTTGTTTAATGTTTATTTATTTTTGAGAGAGAGAGAAAGAGAGAGAGAGAGAACAGATGGGGGAGAGGCAGAGAGAGGGAGACACAGAATCGAAAGCAGGTTCCAGGCTCCAAGCTGTCGGAACAGAGCCTGACACACAGGGCTTGAACCCATGAATCACGAGCTCATGACCCAAGCTGAAGTCAGACACTTAACCAACTGAGCCACGCAGGATCCCCTGCCAAGAACATTATTAAGCAGTGATTCTCACCCCCTCCCTATTTTTCTTATTATGTGATTACTATATTTGCATCAATCCATTTCTGCAATCTATCTTGTGTCATTTCTATACTTATGGCAAAGTTAACTCAAATCTACTCCTCTATCACTGAAGTCTTTAGAGTAGAAATATTATTGAGGTTTGGCCTTGCTCAAAAGAAATAGAATATAATTTTAATTTTCCCTTATTCAAAATGTGAAAATAAAAGAGAAAGAAGAAGCAGACACACACACAGACAGAAGAGAGAGACAAAGAAAAGGGAGGAAGAATACTTCAACTTATCTTCCCTACCTATGCTTTGGTTTTTCAGATCTTGTAGTATATGCACTAATAAAAGAAGTAAATATATGTCATTCTTCCTTTCATACACTTCAGTGAACATGAAGCATGAGTTTTGGGGAGGTTTTTAAAAAAATTTTTAATGTTTTTTTTTTTTTTTTGAGAGAGAGAAACAGACAGAGTGTGAGTGGGGAAGGTGCAGAGAGAGAGGAGACACAGAATCCAAACCTGGCTGCAGGCCCTGAGCTGTCAGCAGGAGCCTGATGTTGGGCTCGAACTCACCAACCACGAGATCATGACCTGATCCTATGTTGGATGCTTAACAGACGGAGCCACCCAGGCACCCCATGGGAAGTTTAATGAAATAAACAAACAGAAAACCCCAAAACTTGTCTTGAGACCTTATTACCTTTTTCCCCCCCTATTTGTCCTTTCCTTGTTCATCTATGTGTCAGTTTTGTTCCTTTGTCCCTTGTGTGTAGTAATTCCTGTTATGAAGTAAAAATATCATCTTGATACCCAATTTATCTGCTACACAAGAACTTTTTATGTAGTACTTATAACTAGGATCCTGTAAGAGATTTATGGGTACTATAGTCACACTTAAATAACTTGGCTGCTGCTCTATATTTTATATATTGAGAGTAAAAGATTGTTTTGGTATTCAAGTTTTGATGTTTGAAACAGTCACTCAAACGTGCTTAGGTTAGAATTCTTAACTCTTTAATAGTCAGGAAGCATCCCTTTTCTTTAGGCTTTTAAACATTAGAGCAAACCATGTGGCTGGTTTTATATTTTTCCAGGTTGTAGAAGAACTTTGGTTCTGCTTTGATCATTCTAACACAGTAAACCTCATATCCTAAGAATTAAATAGGGATGATAATTTCATCATACAAAGAACATAACCTTTCTTAAGATCCGTTACCTGTGTGGTACAGTCGACTTTGTCTTCATTTTCAGATTTTCTTTGTCTTTATTTTCAGATCTGTTCTTTTTCTCTATAACACCTAAATCAAAATTTACAACAAAAAAACCCCCCATCTTCATTTACTTTGTTTTCATTATTGTGATCAGATAATTTCTAGAATTTCAAAGGCATTGCTAAGATATTTAAGTTTTGTTAAGCATTCTTAGAAGCTGGTTTCTTCAAGGTAATACATATAACAGAAGAAATATTTATCATTTCCTGGTCAAGAGCTGACTCATTTTGAATATATGTTTAATAGGTTATACATAGCATAATCATAGAATTATGACTTTATTCCATCTAATAATGCTGTAATAACATATCAGTCATCATTAGTGGTTAGTTAGAGTGGGAAAACTCACTTTTTAAATTTAACATTTTAAAGATAGGAATTATCTCATCAGGACTTTTTACTTGCTAGCTTTTTCAGACATTTTTGAATGAAGTGCCTTCCCTGGCATTAATATGGTCATTTGACACTTATAATAGTAACATTTACATATTAAATTATGTTGATTCACAGAAACTTAAAATGTGTATGCTGTTTCACTCTGAAGTATAAAATGGTCTTGTTTACTGCTCTATAACACTTGTATATTTTTAAGTTTATTTTATAATTAGAAAATAATATTCACTTCATATGGATGTTTTAGGAAGACAATCATGTAGGAGAAAAGAACAAATACTCTATTATTGCTCAGAAGCAAAGAATGCTATATTTCAGTGTTAAGAGCATATTATTTCCAGCTTTTTTAAATATAAAAATATAGTGTATATAGATAGATGTTAAGAATCTATCTTCCTGTGTATACTTAATGACTTCATGATGTGAGGACTTCAAATCAATAGGCCCCATCATTACAAAAAAAGTCACACCATTCAATATTTCCTGTATTCTTTGATTTGCTATCTATATTTACCTTCTATTAATGTTCAACATTTAATTTGTTGCCAATATTTGATACTATAATAACACTGCATTGAACATCTTTGTGCATAAAGTGTTTTCTGTTGTTAAAATTTATTCCTTTGCTTGATTTTAGAATTGCAATGACTGGTTTAGATATTTATTGACAGTTAGGCTTTCAGAAAGATTATGTCAGTTTACCTTTCCACTCATAGTATGTGTGGTACTACGCTATCAGTATATCTTCTAATGTTTAAAAAATGTTAAAAAGATTCTATACCCACTCAGTCTGAAGCACAGGTGACAACGTTGACTTGCATTTGGTATCTGAAGTGCATAGGGGAGGCAGTATTGTTGTACTGAGCCCTTACCATGTAGTACCTGACCTTACCACCAGATAGATAATGTGAGAATTGAGTTGAATTGTAGGACACCCAGCTGGTATTGTAAAATTCTTGGATGTTCGGGGGAAACATCTAAACATTGGAATTGGGCACAGAATCTTACCCATCTTCAATAAAAACTGCCAAGAACCTAATAATAGTATGAAATTTCATTAATTTAATTAAGAGCATTTACTCAAAATATAGGACAACCATTACATTCACTGTTATAGTCTTAGAAGCATTTTATTCAAATTCAGGAAAAAGACAAGGACATTTCATATTTCTTTTCCGATTTAGGGGCAAAAGGGGAAATCTGTAGATAAAGATTGGTATGGATTTATAAAAATTAGAGCAGGAGGTTAGATGGAGTTTTAAAGAACAAAACCTATGGTGGTAAACCTATCAGATACATCTTTAAATTTTAAAACTGTAGTGATTAGGATTATATTTGATGGAACATGTAAGAAACATTATTGATAGAAAATTAATAAAATGAAAAAGTCAATAACTGGTATTATTTGATGATGATATTAACATACAAAAAATAAAATCTATAGGCCAATAATAAAATTTATAACAGATTTTGACTACGTCCTGTTGGAAGATCATTATATAAAAAGTGATTGTATTTTTATGTGCCAGCAGTGATTAGAAAATGTAAAATTATTTATTTTACTATGAAAGTAGCAATAAAGTATGAGACACATGGAGATAAATCTAACAAAGGAAGCATAAATAAAAGTACAGTAATACCTTGGTTTGCAAACATAATTCATTCCAAAGACATTCTTATAGTCCAAAGCACTTGTATATCAAGTGAATCTTCCCGTAAGAAATAATGGAAACTCAGATGATTTGTTCCATAACCCAAAAAGATTCACATAAAAATGATTATAATGATTACAATACTGCAATATAATACATTATAAATTATAAATATAAAAAAATAAACAATTGAACTTGCACTTACCTTTGAAAACTGTGGCTGGTGTGAAAGAGACAAGAGAGTGGAGGGTTAGGTGTAGGACGACTTTTCCTATCACTAATGGAATCACTGCTTTCTTTTGGCTCAGTGGAATCTTTTTCTTTTTGTGTAGCTTTAACAAGGAGCCAATCCAATGACACTTGCTTTGCCTCCTTTTGAGGATTTTGCAGGGATGTGACATTGCATTGTCATTAAACAGGTTCATCACTCTCACTGCTGCAGCCATATTCAGGCGGTGCTTTTCTACAAAATTTTGCACTGCTTCCCACATTTTACACATCCCCCTAATCTCATTTGTACTGAAGGAGTCCAGGATTCCTCCACCTTTTCCTCGTCCTCCTCTGCAGACAAGATCTCCTCCCTATCCTCTTGTTGTTGCTCTCAATGCAGATCCATCAGTTTGTTGGTGGCCAACTACTAGCCATGTTCCCCCACCAGCTCTTGAGTGTTGTCCTCATTCTCCTCCAGTCCCATGGTCTTCCCCAAGGACACAATTCCATCAACAACTAGCAGCTCCTGTTCATGAGAAAGCCCCTCTAAATCATGTCCAAGAACAGCAGTCAGGACACAGTTTTTTCCAAACAGAATTGAAGGTTCTCTTGGTGACCCCATTCCTGGCTTTTTTATGATCTTGAGGCAGTTCACGATGTGGAAATGATTTTTCCAAAACTCTTGGAAAGTGAGTTTTGTTCCTTAAGTCACCTAGAAGCATTGATGAAATAGTGCTTTGGTGTAAAGCTTCTTAAAGCTTGAAATGACCTGCTGATCCATGAGCTGGAGGATTGGAGTGGTGTAGGGAGGAAGAAACTTGACTTTAATGAACTCAAATTTCTCCAGTAAGTTGTCCTCAAAGCTTGGAGGATGAGCAGGAGCATTTTCCATAACCAGCAAGGCTTTGAGTGGCAGATTCTTTTCTAAAAGGTATTTCTTCACTGCTGAACCAAAAACCTCATTGATTCCTGAAAAATCACAAGATATGCCTTGCTTTTGGACCTCAACCTAACATTTAACTGACTCTTCTGCACCTTGCATTTTGTGAAGGCTCATGGATTCTTGGGAAGAAACATGATCAGGGGCTTGACTTTGAAATCCTCATTAGCACAAAACAAGAGGATGAGATTGTCTTTCATGGGCATGTAACTGGGCATTGCAATCTCTTCTTCTGTAATGTAAGTCCTCTTCAGCATCTCTTTCAAAAAAAGTCTCGTCTCATCACAGTTCAAAACTTGCTCTGGAAGCGGGCGCCTGGGTGGCTCAGTTGGTTAAATGTCTGGCTTCAGCTCAGGTCATGATCTCACGGTTGGTGGGTTCGAGTCCCGTATTCGGCTCTGTGCTGACAGCTCAGAGCCTGGAACCTTCTTCAGATTGTGTCTCCCTCACTCTCTGACCCTCCCCTGCTCGCGCTGTCTCTCTCTTTCTCTCAAAAAAAAAAAAAAACATTAAAAAAGAAACTTGCTCTGGAAGGTAGAAGGCTCTTAGAAACCATGAGCTTCTAGAACTCAGTAGTCAATGCCTCAGCTGCCTTAGCATCTGAACTTGTTGCTTCTCCCTGCCTCACAACACCATGGTTGCTACTTCTCTTCGTAAGGTTGTCAAACCACCCCATGCTTGCCTTAAAGTCTTCTTCATTTTCTGTTGACATGCCTGGAAATTTACTTAGAAGGTCGGTGTGCAAGGCCTTTGCCTTTTTGCAGATAAAGTTCTCGGCCACAGTATTATCTGCTGGTCTCTTCTTGTTTATCCAAACCAGAAGCAACTTTTCTACATCTTCCGGAACACATGGATATTGCTTTAATATCCTCGTGACTCCTTTTTCTGCATCTTCTTTCTTCTTTAATATTGTGCAAATGCTTGATGTAGACTTCTTATAAATTTTTTTAATGTTGGCCACTCACATACCTCATTCGTACTTTTTGATAATTTCCTTTTTAACTTCCACTGTAATCATCTTCTCCTTACTGCCTTTTTTTTAAAACCTTTTTCTACATGGGGGCCATTATATATGTTTGTACAGATGTTGACTACAGTACAGTATTAATAAACTCTTGTCATACTGTATTTAATGTAACCAGCAATAAGACAGCAGAGGAAAGGGTTTATATCTGCAGGCAGTCTGACCTAAAATGAAGCAAAGCATTCCCAAGCTTAGTCTTATATGGAAAAGCAAAGGACTGTCTATAGGTGCGTTGGAGTGACAAAAAATACTAATACCAGTTGTGGGCTCCTTCCAACGTTCTAAAATTCACCGATTTCTGCCAAACACATCAATGAGAACTTCAGCGTAAGAGAGAGAGAATGAAAGAGAAGGACCATTAGCTCAGTTGTGATCATGTGACATTCAGCGTCATGTACTACTTGTATTGTAAAACATCTCATTTATCAAGTTAAAATTTATTAGAAATGTTTTCTTGTCTTGTGGAACATTTGAAGAACAGGTTAGTCACAACCCAAGGCTTTACTGTATATGGAAATAATTATAATAGCCTAAATAATAAAGAAATGTACTATGTTCATGAATAGAAAGCTTCTCAAGTCTGAATTCTCCCAACTTCATCTGTAAATTTAATGACTTTTTAAGAAAAGTTTTCTCAAGGAACTTGACAAGATTGTTTAAAATGTATTTGAAATAGTAAGGGGTGTATAAGACACTCCTAAGGAAGAACATTGCAGTTCCTATACTACATATATTCCTGTACCTGTACACAAAATACTGAACCACATAACAAGATTTTGTAGTGCAATAATAATTAACTCAGTGGGATATCAGTGTAGGTATAAATTCACAGAACAAGATATTAGAAAAAAAAAGCTCAAAACAGATGTATGTACATGTGGGAACTTGATATGTGAGGGAGGTGGCTTGAAGACCATAAGGGGAAAGATGGATTTTTTGAGACCTGTTGCAGAAAAAAATTAATCATCCCTATGGGGAAAAATTGGATCATTACAGTAGACTGATGCAAAACTCAATTCTGGGTAGATGAAATATTTCCTTTGAAAAGCACGATTTAGAAGCTTTTAGAAGAAAACATAGAAGCTATCTTTGTAAGGATTTTCACTTTTAAACAATTCACAAAAATCACATGGTGTAAGGAAATCTGGGAGACCAAATATCTAACTAATAATAATTCCAGAAAGAAAGAACAGTGCAAAATAAGATAAGAAATTAGTCAAAATTGAACATTTCTCCCTGGATTTCCTTACAATGTAAGGAAAAGCAGACAAAACCAAATGAACAAAGAAACAAAGTTATACTATTTTGAAATTCCCAGAAAACTAGAGTAATGATACTAACAAAAATCTTAAGGTCAATTTTGGCTTCATCTCATCCATTCCATGACCATCGCTAATTGAAATGGCTGATAAGTGTTTGAGATTCTACTTTTACTACATTTCTCACATCATTCCTTCCATTTCTTCTACAATCATGTAGTTCAGGTCATCATCCTCACTTTTCTAGATTACTTTAATAACCTCACAATTAATCTTTGCCTAAAATCTCTCTGCATTCTAATCTATTCACCTAGACTGTCAAGTTAACTGTGTTCAAAACTACTTTCTGATTCCTGTTGCTTCTTAAACTAAGTCCAATTCCTCATCTTGAGTTTTAAAGATATGTATAAAAATACTACAACCTAATTTAAAAAATTTTCCCCCACTATGCAAATGCATACCCCTTTCTTTAATTTTGTGTGTGTATGCATGAATATATCTCCTAGTCACTGCCTTATCACTTAGTTATTTGCTCATACTGTGTCATTCACAGAGTGTTCTTTCTATACTTCATCTTCTGTAGAAATCCCATTCAGCCTTCAAAACCCAATTCAAATGCTACTTCCTTTATGACTCCTTTTTGAATCCTCAACAAATGTGAAATACGCATTTATCTCATTGCAGATCCAAATTTACTTGAACGATTTCAAAATACTTGCTTTATTGTGGTTTTTTTGGGTTTACATTAAAACTATGTGCATGTTGATCTTAGACTTTTAAATTTTAAGCTCTTAGAAGAAAGGACTTCATTTAATACATGTTTATATTCCAACATCTATCATGTGCCTTGCACATAGGGAGAATTTCATAAACATATGTTGTATTGAATTTAATTCTTAACTTTGCTCAATTAGTATACACTTTTAATATCAAAAAGAGAAAGATTTGATTAAAAATTCCCAATTCCAAAAAATTATGTCCCAATAAAATTTTATGTGTATGAATTAGTTACTTAAGCTTGATGAATTGAAACCTTATAAAAATATTTTGACAAGGACCTTTGTATAAAAACATATATGTATAATTTTATTATTCTATTAAATAATTAAAAAAACAAAGCTTCTAAACAATCATTCTAATATTTTGTTTTTCTTTTGCTATATTTTAGAAGCAGATAAATATATTCTCTAAGGTAATAAATAAAAAAGAACTACTGATATTAATTTGGATTCTCAGGTCCAAATATAGTAGTAATTTAACATTTTTATCCATTTTTGTTATAATTTAAGGATATATTATACTTACTAGAATGATTATTATTTTTCTATTGTACTTTTTGATTTTTATTTCTTCTGAAGTTTTAGTCAATGCAATTTATTTATTAGAAGAATGTAATTTAGGGTATTTCCCTTCTATACAACTCACTTGCTGTGTTTTAGATATTTTATTTAATTACAAAAAATCATTTCTCAAAATATTTCATCAAAGGAATACTGTTAAGGAATTATTATAGTACAGGTATTTCTCAAAATATTTCATCAAAGGAATACTGTTAAGGAATTATTATAGTACAAGTATATATAATCTAGATAACAGTATATTTTGGAGAATTTCTTATTACTTATAACAGATTATATTCTGGAAATATTAATGTAGCTCTTATGAGAAGGCAACATGGATTAGCTATCAACATTCTGACTGGTGACATTCACAGGATTAATGGGAAGGTTAGTTTATGCCTTCTGAGAGAACCAAGATTTGGATATTGATACAAAAAGAAAAAACCAATTTGGTTGCAGTGAACCATGGCAGTCTGGGGTACAACATGTGCTTGAAAGAAATAAAAGGTACATTGTTCAGAATTTTATCTTCTTATCTCTTATCTCACATCATTTTTCATCTTCAAGGGTGTTGATCTGTGGAAGAATCAGGTTATCCAAAAAAGTGTACTATTTATTTATAAGTACAAAATTTTTCCAAGCTGCTAAAAATTTCTTTTTATTTTAAAAAATGAGCAAGTCAACCTATGGGCTGATTCATGTGAGGATAAGATTATCTAACTTGGGTTTCATGATCATGTAAACTAATTAATGTCAGAGAAAATGGAGCAGCAAATGATCTTTTCCTGCCGCAGGAGTACCCCTTCTGTTATGTATTTCTGGTCTAATTCCAAATTCTAAATTAATGGCAATTGACTTGTAAAATATAAAAGTTACAGTTTCATTTAAATTCTTTTAAAATATTCTGATAAATGGATCTGTTGCATTTCTAATTTTAAATTTCTTTGTTTTCATACAGTTATTAGATGCATATTTATCATTTCATCAGTTGAAATCATTTTCCTCTGTCTTTGAGCTATTTTTAGTGTTGTGTTATGAACGGCTTATAGAGAGTTACTCTGTATGTTTCTGATACTGACATATGCAACTAAAATAGGTATTCCAGATACAGACTCAATATAATTGTGTAGTGAAGAATTTTACCTCCTAATTTTCATATGTGATGTCTTGTACTTATCCCATAATAGCAGTGGCCTATTTTCTTGATGCATATAAATGTAAATCAATTAATTTGCTTTTTAGTTCATTCTCTACTTTCTTTATTCAAAATCTGAGAATAAAGCTGCATCATACTTTCTCCTCTAAATTCTTGTCTTTTAGTAACATGTTTGGTATCATTAAAATATATAATTATTATCAAATTTTATATCATTCCATCATATTGCATCTGCATCTTATATTGAGTCAGGCATAACCTCTTTGTTGGCTCTTTCACTGTGTGTTTGTATGGGTGCATGCTAATGTGGGCTGTGGGTATATGTGAATTATGTGAGTATGTATTTATTGTAAGTATATATATTTGTGGTATTTACAAGCTAAAGACACCGAGATAGACTAAATATAATCACCTGGAATAGAATTGGCAAATTACAGTCCATGGACCAAATCTGGCCTGATAGATGTTTTTGTAAATGAAGTTTTATTAAAACACAACCATGTAATTTTTACATACATTGTCTATTGTCCATTTGCATTACATTGGCAGAGTTCAGTAGTTATGACCAATATTTTATGATCCACAAAGCCTAACGTATTTTCTATTTAGCCTTTAAAGAAAAACTGTATTAACTCCTGACTTAAAAAATTATTTATATAGTTAAGTGCTTAATAAATATGCTTAATGAATAAATTACCAAATAAATTAATGAATTTTATGATTGTTAGGCTAAAAATTACTGATTCATTGATTATTATTATTTACATTGCTTACACTACTTTAAAATATAGTACTAGGAATGCCTGAGTGGTTCAGTCAATTAAGCATCCAACTCTTGATTTTGGCTCAGGTCATGACCAGGGTAATGAGAATAAGCTCAGCATGGAACTGGCTAGAGATTCTCTCTCCCACTCTCTTTATGCTCCTCCTCAACTCATGCAAATACATGCTCTCCCAATAAATAAATAAACAAACAAATGAACAAATTGTGTATTTTAATATATAAACTAAAAATATTTTAATGAAAACAGGTAATAATTTTCTTGCCTATAGAATGACTATAGATATTTCTAAATAAAAGCACTACACGTACATAATCCAAAGTTAAATAGGTAATTATTAAAGTATTTTGTTATTTCTTACAGAAAATAAAATCTGTATATGATTACACACACATACACCAAAACACAAATGAGAGCAAAGCCTTCACTTTTACACATTTTTCTTTTGGAGATTTCTATATTAATACATACACGTCTACCTTCTATTTTTAACTGTATAGTATTCCTTAATGGTAGACATTCTATAATCAGACTACAAGGATTTATAGCCCACCCTTATCACTTCTTAGCTGTAGAAACGAAGGAAATAACTCACCATGTTTCTGTTTTTCATCTTTAAAAAAAGGCATTATATCCCAATATATTTGCGTGGGTTAGATAAAATTATATAAATTAAGTGTTAAGAAGAGCAGATAACGTTGAATTGAAAACAGTGGAGAACAGTGTTAGCTGTTTGTTTGGTTTTTTTGCTATTATTGTTGTACAGTTTAATTGTTCCCAGTATTTATGATATTAGAGTTTTGCAAAAATATATTTTTAATATGTAAGTGATGAACCACTGAATTCCAGTTCTGAAACCAATATTACAATATATGTTAACTAACTAGAATTTAAATAAAAACTTTAAGCAAAAATATCATCTTAAAAATTTAAAAATAGAATATCTTAGAAAATTTGGATAGTTGTATCTATAAGGTTAATTACAAGTTCTGAGTATTCTGGATCAAAAGAGATGTCTGCCTCAATTTTCAAAAATACTGCCAAATTATTTTTTAGAAAGGGTGTTCAACTTTGTATTCCCACTGATGTGAACTCTTTCCATTACACCCTTGCCTGCAGTGGATATTATCAAACTTTAAAGATTTGTCAGCTGGATTGGTGAAAATAGTGATTTTTATATTTATTTATTATATAAAAATGGGATAGTTTTTTCATATATTCATTGTTGGTTTGTAATTTTTGGCTATAAATGCTTATTAATATCCTCTACTCACTTTCCACTATGGCAGTTTATCTCCTTCTTAGTGGTCTTATGAGTCAAAATACTCATATGGGTGTCATATGAGATAGAAATAAACTTTCTTGGAATAATGTGAGGTTTCAATTGCATTTGTGATATTTTTTCCCATACTAGTGTATTTAACTTTTTAAAAATTTATCAACCTTCTGGAGAAACTTATCCTGATTTATTTCTAACACACATTCCTTTTGTATTATATTACTATTTGTACTACCGTGCATTTTATTACCTTGCATGAGAAAGCATATCCCAGGACCATCTCCTCTTATTATCGCAGCTATAATTAAAAATACCTAAAGGTTGGGGCCACCTGGGTGGCTCAGTCTGTTAAACATCTGACTTCTGCTTTTGGCTCAGGTCATGATTTCAGTTTGTGGGTTCCAGCCCCTTGTCGGACTCTTTTCTGAAAGCATGGAATTTGATTGGAATTCTCTCTCTTCTCTTTCCCTCTGCCCCTTCCTTGTTTGCAATCTCTCTTCTCTCTCAAGATAAATAAACATAAAAAAATACCTAAAGACGAGTGGGGATATGAAATTCATTTTTATTTAGGTTTATATAACCCTATAAATAAGTGTGCTGATGCACACAGCCATCAGGAATCCATTCAGTATTTAAGGACGGTTGGGATAAGTCCTTCTATGTAATTATTGGAGATCCTTAGGAGATTCTTTTAGAAAATGAACACCTATACTACATTTTATATTCTTCAATGTGTGCAGGCTGAAGTTTTAAGAATAAAGATGTGGACTTAGGTTGGATGTGGGATGTATGAAACAGAAGCTTATGACATTTTAGGGCTACAAAGACTATCAGCAATGTCTCAAATCTTTCCCAGATATAAGAATAGAAACTTGGAACACTGACCTCCATCAAAAACACCGTAAGTTAAAAATAGGATCACAGAACTTGCATACTAAGTCATGCTACTCCCATTAGCTCTTAATGTTATCTGCATTATTGAACTTGGCTATGAATGAAGTGTCTGTATGCAATAAAATGAAGGTTCTTATTTAAAAAATTGAATATTTTTGTAATTTCTTCAATATCCTCTTTGTACTTCTTCTTCCCATGAAGTTATAAAGTTATATATCATGAAATATTGTTAAATATTTTCTTAAGAATAGCATAATACAAAGAAACCTGTTGGTTAAAAATATGTGACTGAAAATGGCACTTAATTATAATTTGTGGTATTTCTTAGCAAATTATCAGGTATTTTTAATACTTTTGATAAGAATCATTTTGATATTTGAAGCAATTTACTTAGTATTTAGAAGAAGAGAGTGATAGGTATAAGTTTTATTCCTCATTTCATTCATCCATCCATTTATTGTTTACTAAGTACTAATATGTGCTAATCATTTTGAAGTAGTGATATTAAGAAGAGTGAATTAGGAAGTCAGTTCTTTAGACACTTGTGTTTTACCATAGAGAAGAAAATAAACATTATCTATATGGGCATGTTGATAAGTGCCATACATAAGAAAGGTGCAAAATATGTATGCAATCTGTTATAATTTTTTGGTTTA
>PJEM01018725.1:0-17977 GCA_004023845.1 Helogale parvula | reverse complement strand
GCAGGGTCCTCTGTGAGTCTCGGCGAGGTGTGCGCAGGGTCCTCTGTGAGTCTCGGCGAGGTGTGCGCAGGGTCCTCTGTGAGTCTCGGCGAGGTGTGGGCAGGGTCCTCTGTGAGTCTCGGCGAGGTGTGCGCAGGGTCCTCTGTGAGTCGCGTGCGGTGTGCGCGGGCCTCTCTGCTTCAGTTATACGCGGTGTGTGCAATCTCCTCTGGGTTAGGCCATTGATGTTGGCGTGTCCTGTTCCCTCACCTGCCCTCTCTCTGTCCTGCTCTCATCCCCGTGGCTGCCACCACCGGGGCCGTGGGGAGCCGCAGTGACCAAATCCAGCGTGGTCTCAGGTGCTATCGGTTTTGATCCACTTTCTCTTCTTGGAAACTCTCCTTTTTTGGAGAGTTCCGTAACATGCTCTCTGTGGTTATTCTAAATGCCCTTCCTCTGCGTGGGCCTTAATGTCTGTGTCTCCCCAGTTGCGTCCTTGATCCGTTCCCCTCACAGCTACGCATTCCCCCTGGGCTGTCCCATTCAGCCCTGCACTGTTAACTAAGACACACATGCCAGTGGTTCTTGAGTTCGGATTCTGCCCCCCAGGTGTGGATGTCTTCATGAGTGCTGGGCACTGCCGCTCGGATAACACAAGATGCCTCAAACTTAAAGTGCCCTTTCCTGAACTCACCAACTTCACCCCCAAGCCTGGCCCTTTACCGTACCCACCTTGAACGAGCGCACATCGGCTTCTCCATCATGACTGGCCTCAAAACCGTTGCAAACGTGCAAACACAGAGCCGCCCAGTAGAGGGAAGCCCGGCCCTGGGCTGTCCTCCAGGGTGCGTGCCTGTGGGATGCCCAGGACCGGTCACCCGGGGTGTGCACAGGTCACCTGGGCTCGGGGATGCTCCTGCTCACCCCCGGCCGGGGCGAAGTGTAGAGGAGGAAAAGAGAGCGTGTAGCATGGCTCAGTCCTCTCCCCGTTTGCAGAAGAGGGGGTGCCGTGGATGAGACTGGAGACACATGCGCAAAACTTCTCCAGGGGCTTTGGGACGCAACTTTGCCATGCGCGGACTGCAAACAAGTCAGGCCACTCTGTTTTACCCGTGTCTCTCCAGGAGTTTGGCCTAACAATGCTGCTAAAGCTTTGTTTCACCAATACTGTCTTCTTTTTGTGGTGAAAACCTGGGACTTGATGAAAATAGAGGTTTGAGGAAATAGTAGAGACTAAAAAATGCTCAGTGAACTAATACCTTCCTGAGTCTATGAGTTACATTTCTGTAAACCTTCACCACAGGAAGATCTGTAGTTGAAAAACACAAAATCTTATGGAGACAGTAGAGTTAGGTCTAAGGTTAAATGTGGCCTGTGAAAGTCCTGATAAGTTTGTTTTAAATTCTGCTTTTCCTGATGGTTCAGTGAACTGAATCACAGTGGTGTCTGTTTCAGTACCTTGTTGACACTGTGCAAAATAACCACAAACACGCTTCTGGAGGTTGGAAGTCCACACTCCGTCTCCAAGGGTCAAAGTCAGGGTGTCTCCTGGCCTGGTTCCTTCCAGAAGCTCAAGGGGAGATCTGCTTCCTTGCCTTCCAGCTGCCAGAGGTGCCTGTGACCTGAGCCTGAGACCCCTCCTCCTTCCTCAAAGTGCAGCCCCACCTCTCTGCCCCCACTAGAACATGGCCCCCCTGTGGTACATGCACAGTCATGTGTGTGCCATGGATGTGTGTGCACGTGTGTGTCCATGGATGTGTGCACATGTGGATATGCATGCCCATGTGTGTCCGTGGACATGTATACATGTGTGTGCATGCACATGTATGCTCACACGGCCCCTCTCTGCACTATACACAGTCATGTGTGTGCACGTGTGTGCCCATAGACATGAGTGCATGCGTGTGCGTGCACATGTATGCTCACACGGCCCCTCTCTGCACTATACACAGTCATGTGTGTGCACATGTGTGCCCATGGACATGAGTACATGCGTGTGCATGCACATGTATGCTCACAAGCCCCCTCTGCAGTACACACAGTCATGCATGCGTGTGTGTGCCCATGGATGTGCACATGTTTGTGCATGCACACGCATGTGCACAAATACACAATGCAAACACAGGTCTATATACGGGTGCACACGTGTGCCCAGGCACACGTGTACATGTGCACATATAGGAGCCTGAATGCACACACATATACATATGTGTGCACATGCGTGTGCACGCATGCTGCTCTGGAGAGTGCACGTCTCACAGAGGCCGGCCTGGGACAGTCATATGATGCCCCAGACGTCCTGGCACCACCGCCCCCATCTGCCCCCACAGGCGGTGACCCTCCTGCCTCCAGGCCCCTTCACCCTGTTTGAATTCTGTTCTCATCCTCCTGGACCGTGTGTCTGAGTGCTAACTCGGGAAGGCAGGCGGCTTCCCCAAGGCAGCCCTGCTGCTCCCCTGCAAATCAGGGTCCGTAGACGAATAACGGGGGGAGCGAGGGGGGAGAAGGCTGCCGCCCAATCTCGCGTGAACTCGTCTGAGTGACGGGTTTTCCGTGTGCTCCGTGCTGGGGGCTGCCCACATGCTGCTCTGGGCCCTCCCACCCAGGCGGGGCAGCCTCACTCCCACTTTGTGGAGCTGAAAGCAGATGAACCAGCGCACTGAACGAAAACCAAATAATTCAACGGCACTGCTTTCAATTATTTATTTATTTATGTTTATTTTTGAGAGAGACAGAGAGTAAGTGGGGGTGGGGGAGAGGGGGAGGGGCAGAGAGAGAGGGAGACACAGAATCGGAAGCAGCTCCAGGCTCTGAGCTGTCAGCACAGAGCCCAACGTGGGGCTCGAACCCAGAGCTGTGAGATCATGACCTGAGCCGAAGTCAGATGCTCAATCGACTGAGCCCCCCAGGCGCCCCTCAACAACACTGCTTTTAGAATAGACGTGTCTGTTCTCGTCTTTACCATAGGAATGGGAGGTGATAGATGGAAATACTTATTCATTTAGGACCTGCGTGGCCCACGTGGCGTCCAGGCCACCGGCCGGCCGGGCTGTCCGGTCTCTTCCGTCTGCGGCCCAGGTGGCGTCATCTCCGGAAGTGGGTTCCTCGGTCTCTGCCGGGAAAATAGCACCACACGTCGAAGCAGAGCTGGAACCAGTGTCTTTGGAGGGGGCTCATTGTTGGGTGTGAAGCGACGGCAGGAGGCCCGCGTGTCTGACTGTCCGGGTGTGCGTCAGCGCGGGGAGCGCAGTGTCTGGAACCCGCTCTGGAGGCCGCGCAGCGAGAGTGGGGTCAGCCGAGCCTTCGCCGCATCTCCTCCCTTAGGGTCTGGGTTGTGTGGCCTTTAGGAGCCTGGACGGTTACAGCCAGTGCACCCCCGTGTCAGCATAGAGACAGACCAACAGGACGCGCGGGAGGGACTCCTGAGAGGAGCAGGTGCGCCCGGAGGGGACGGGCTGCAGATCGCACGCCAGCCGGAGGCCGGGGAGGATCGCCGGGGGACGCGCTTGGGACAGGAGTCCGTCTTCCTAGGAAACCTCAGTGTTTACTCCTAAGGCCGCCGGCTACCGGATGAACCACACACACCCGAGGGCCGTCTGCTGGACTCAGTCAACGACATCCACGGACGCCGTCGCCGTGACATCTGGACCAGTGTTTGCCAGAGAGCTGGGCGCCATGGCCTGGCCAGCCACATGCACGAAAGTCAGCATGATGCTCACTCAGGGAATCTGGCTGAATGGTTGACACGGTACCACACGTGCCCGTTTCCTGGGAAGGGAGTGCACGCCGGGGGCAGACCCTCCCGTGGGGTGTACGTGGTGTGGCCGCTCTGCCCCTGGAGCGGACAATTTTACGTGTCCACCTGGCGGGGCGGCGGCAGCCGGATATGTGGTTAAGTGTTATTGTGGATGTCACTTACGGGTGTTTTTGTGATGAGGTCACCCCGCAAATCAGCAGATGGAGTCAACTGCTCGTCCTGACCCTCAGGGGACCCGGCGTCCCCTCGGTTCGAAGGGTGCGTTTCTTCACTGCGCAGCCAGTGGCGTGCCAGCCGCACGGGACACAGGTCACCTGAGAGGGGCTCAGCTCCCTGCTCCAGAGGCGGGGACGGTCGGCAGGGACCCGAGGGCAGCGGCCGGGCGGTGACTCCTCGTTCACGGAGGCCGCACACAGCCTGTGACGGGCGGCAAGTCACCTGCCCCTGCGGCTCGGGGGCCTCCGGTGTCGACGTGCTGCGTCGTGTAACGAGTGACGTGCCGTTAATGCCTCCCTAAGCCCCTGCGTTCACCGTGGAGAAGTGTTAATCCAGCGTCACCCCGCACGTTAGCAGAGGGATGACCGTGTCGTGCAGACTCGTCTATGCGGACACGTGGACACTCCCCTCCATCTGTCTCATGTCTGTGTTTTAAATATTTAACACAAAGAGTACAATGTTATGGGAAAAGCAGCTGACAATCTAGACACTTTGGCCTGGAGAAATAATTTTGTCTGTTTATGTTTAACTTCTCTTTTTTTTAGCAATGACAAAAGCACACATGCCCAGAAACAGCCCTGCAAACCCCGTTCTGTGTGACACCGTGTCACGGGCGTTCCTTCAGTTTCGTCTGTGCCGCGCTCCAGCTCCTCGCGAGGAGGGGAAATCCAACAACTCATGTGTGGACTATGTGTGTGTGAGTGTGCGTGACTGAGCAAACACGTGTCCGTGAGCACGCACGTGTGAACATGTGTGTGAACACGGGCCTGTGAATGTGTGTCATTGTGTGCACGTGAAGGTGCGTGGGTGAACGCGTGTGTGCATGTGCAGGTGACCGCACACGCGTGAATGCGTGCGTGTATGTGCGGCGGTGTGCATGCATGTGTGAACATGAGCCTGTGTGTGTGAACACGCACCCGTGAGCATGTGTGCACCCATGTGTGCATGTCAGTGTGCATGTATGACTGTTCTGTGTGTGGACACATGTCGTGAGCGTGTGCATGTGAATATACGTGTGTCTGGATGTTGTGCGGGTCCGAATGTTCTTCAGTAAGTGTGCACATGTGCAAATAAATATGTGCATGTGTAAATGCACGTCAGTGTGTGCATGTGTGTAAGCCTGTGTGTGTGAATGTATGTCCCTGAGTGTGTGCGTGTGGGTGCGTGTGTGCCTGCGCGTGTGTGGTGCGGAATGTTCTGAGGCGGGACTGTGCCAGCCCAGACGTGGGTCCGGAAGTGGAAGCAGCCGCAGGAGCCTCAGGAGCAGGTCCTGAGAGTGGGTCCCGCACGGGGGGCAGGGCTCACTGCAGCCAGGAGGTGGGAAGACCCAGCCTCCACCTCAGCCCTGCTCCAAGTGCTGTCACGTGTCCTGCCACCTGGCATGGGGGGTCCTGCACACGGACGTGGACGCGCTGTGAGCATGGCCGCCTGGGCACACGGACGTGGACGCGCTGTGAGCGTGGATGTTCCTGAGTCTCCTTCCTGCCAGCTGCCTCCTGCCTTAGCCCGGGCCGCTGGGCCCGGAGCCCTGCTCGCCTCCCCCCCCGCACCCCAGCCCCCCGATGCCTCAGCGCAGCCGTCAGCGCCCCCCCCCAGGCCCCCGCGGCCACCCGTGGGGTCCCAAGGCTGCTGGCGTTCGGGTCTCTGACTCAGCTGCCCAGCCGGGCCCTGCCCTCACCTGGCCTCCTTTCTCTTCTCTAAGTTGGCTGAGGGCAACATGCGTGGTTTCTGTCTGCACAGGCGCAGCACCCACGCACCCTACACACGCATGAACACACACGCACGCGGAAGAACACATGCATATGTGCACACACGTGACCACATCACGGGGCACATGCACAGTCACACTAGTGTCCCTCCCCGTCACAATCACACATGCACACACACACACAGCACTGAGGACGTGCTCACAGACACCCATGCACATTCACACACTCACACTCAGACACATGTACACACTCGCACAACCACACACACGGACACCATGGCCACACATGTGCACACTCACAGTGCACACCCACACCCGGGCTGGGGCAGAGCAGTAGGCCTTGCATTTGCCGAGCTGTGTCCCCTCGGGGCGTCTGGGCCTCACAAGGACTCGGCGAGCTGTGCGCCCCACGGGTGTGCCAGCGGTCACCTCCGGGGCCGATGCAGCTCCGGTGCCGAGACCACAGGCCCCACGTGGCCGTGCCCGCTCGGCTCTGCCGGCTGGGCTGGGCTTACCGCTGAGCAGGAGGCGGGGTGGTCTGGGCACAGGAGGGCCGGCCTGGAATCTGACCCGGGGTCTCAGGATTCTGGGCTGCCTTTTCCGGAGGACATGGCCTCACAGAAGGGGGGCGATGACGGATGAGCCCCAGGAGGGGAAGGCGGGCGCGTGGGCTCAAAGGTCATGTATGAGATGGTGTATGTGGTGCCCACGGGGATGGGCAATGCGGGGGCCTGCTTGCGCTGTGCTCACCTGACTTTCCACCGCGGGGTCGGGACACAAGACGGGTGTTCTCAGGGTGCCTCGTGTCAAGACCCCACTACAGGGGTTCCCCGGGGCCTCTAGCTGTGCCTTCTGTCTGCTGCTGGGCGACAGCCGGGGACCTGCCCGAAGGCAGCGTTCTCTGAGGGGCTCCTTGGAGCAGCGGGCATCTATTAAGTGCTGGCAGGGCACAAGTGGGCAGGAAGGCGCCTCTGACCACAGGAATCCCGACCCCTCAGAGTCGTGGCGTCGGAGCCTGAGGCGGTTCCGGCTGCCGGGTTCCCAGCCCTCATCACACTTCACAACAGTCTCCACCACACCTCAACACAACACCTCACAACACCTTGCCACACAACATCTTACCACACCTCACACATCTCACAACACCACACAACACCTCAACACACAGTACCTTACCACACCTCACCGCACAACAGTCTCCACCACATCTCAACACAACACCTCACAACAGCACCTCACCACACCTCACAATACCTCCCCAGGCCTCACACAACATACTCCCCTTCACCACACCTCAACACAACACCTCATAATACCTACATAGCACCTCACCACACAACACCTTACCACACCTCACCACACAGCACCTCACCACATCTCACCACACCTGACGCAACACACTCCACTTCAGCACACTTCGACACAACACCTTACCACACCTCAACACAACTCAATACACACCTTACTATACCTCACAGTACCTCACCATACATTACCGTGCCTCAACACACAACACCTCACCACACAGTACCTTACCACATCTCACCACACCCCACACAGCATACTCTACCTCACCACATCTCAACAGAACACCTTACAACACCACATAACACCTTACCACATCTCACAGTTCCTCACCACACCTCACCACACCACACCACATCTCATCATGCCTCACCACACCTCACCACACCTCAACACACAACACCTCACCTCACCATACCTCACCACACCTCAAACAATATATTACACTTCACACCTCAACACACAACCTCACAAAGCCACACAATACCTCACCAAACCTCAAAAAACATACTACACTTTGCACCCCTCAACACAATACCACACAACACCTTACCACACATCACCACACACATCTCATCACATATCACCACATAATACCTCACCACACCTAAAACAACATACTGTACTTCACCACACCTCAACACAACACCACACCACACATCACCACACAATCCCTCACGCCTCACCATACCTCAAACTACATACTACGCATTACCACACCTCAACACACAACGCCTCACAACAGCACACAACACCTGACCACACATCACCATACAGCCCCTTATTACCACACAGTGCCCCGCCACATCCACAGTGCATCATCTTAGCGCACCTTAGCGCACCTCATCACAGCTCATCACAGCTCATCACCCAACACCGCACAACACTTCACAACACATTGCCTCACAACACTCACCATCTAACGCCTCACCAAACTTCAAACAACATACCACACCTCACCACGCCTCACACCACACCACGCCTCACAATACACCACACCTCACACACCACATCTCACAACACATCATGCCACACCCATAAGATGACGCCATGAGAGAGCTCACTACACTCCCGATAGCACAGCGCGTCGCGGTGCGCAGCACCTCAGCCCCCCACGTGCCCCTCTCAGCCCCAGCCCGGCGGCGTCCCGCCTGAATGTGCGAGCTGGGACCACCAGGGCTCCCCGAGGAGGGATGGCAGTCCGCCCAGCTGGAGGAAGAAACAAATGTTTGTTTGGACAATTTGCATCCGCTCCTTCATACTGCTTCTTCAAACTGGATAAAAGAGAACTCTGTATAATATACACAGAAACTCCTGTTGCTGGTGAGATCTTAAATATTTATACCGTGTACAAACAATGCCAAGGAATTCCCTCCACGCCATATATTGACTCAATAAACATGGGGCCATTAGGTAGCGTTTGTCTTATTTCTATGTGACAAGCTAGTGATTACAGCGGAGTGAAATCTGAAGGCCGAGATCTCAAGATCAAGATTTTTATATACAACACGCACTTGGGTTTGGCGGCCGCGACAAGCTGGGAGGTTGACTCGCCGCCCTGCTAATCTCCGAGGCCACAGATGTGCGGACCTGGGGAGCCCGGGCCTCCCTGTGCGGTTGGACGTGGAGCAGCCCAGCCTCGCTCGTGCAGGGGCCGGGAGGGGTGCATCCTGCTCTGCTAACGCAGCAGCGGGGCCCACCGGTGCACCCAGGCTGCCCAGGGTCCTGAGGCACCCGCCACGTGTCCGCCACCGGTGACTTTCTGGACTCGTCACCGAAAGAGGCATCGGGAAGCAATGGTTCTTACCTCTCGGCTCCACACTCCGCCCGGGCCAGCTCCGGGCCCTCAGCACCATTTCCCTTCCAACGTGGCTACCTTTAAGCAAACAGCTTGGCGTCTTCCCACAAAAGAGTGTAGACGTTTCTGAAGAACACGTTTCATTTTAATGTTATTGATCTCTGGGAATAAAGAACACCTCCGTAGGCCAAGAGCAACACCAAAACCAAACGCCCGTGGCCTCTCGATTCCAGCCTCTACACAGGTCTCCCTCAGGCCTCCTCACCTCCAGCAGCTTCTTAGATTCTGGGTGACCGACTTCTCAGGCTGTTTGGGTTCGGTTTCCAAGGAAGGTCAGACGGAGCCCTTGCGCAGGAGGTCCTGGAGAAGCGTGAGCCGACGGCTCAGGGAAGAGCAGACGGGCGGGAGGGAATCCGCACGCGCGGACGCACGAGCCCGCTTGGAACCGTGCACGACCACCGGCCCCTCTCTGACCCTGCTCACTGAACACGCCAACTTCGGCATTCCAGTTGGGACCGAGATGGGGGGGCGGAGCGTTGTTCACGACCGCACCCCAGGCCCTGGGCGCTCTTCGGTCTTGTCCAGCGGGCTTCGGCGCACTGAAGGGTGAAGGGCGGCCGTGCACGGTCGCCCGTGCCTCGCCGGCCACCGTCTGACCCGTGCTGTGCTGCTCACACCCGCTCGCCGGTCCCCAGGTGCGCCTCTCTCCCGGCTCTGCGCTGAGCGTGGCCTGAGACGGGCTGTGAGGGGCCACTTCCCCCTGGGAAACTGCGCAGTGGTGTAAACCGAGGCCTTCTCTTCTTTGCAGACAGCAGGCCGTCGAACATATACTAGCTCGTCACCGCATCTGACGTCTGTCCTCCCAACCACGGAGCCACTTTCCCCTCTGCCCCTCCATTTAGTCCAGCCGCGACCATAACATGGAGCCGCTGGGAAATGATCAGGTGAGGCGGGAATCAGGCCCAGCAAGAGCTGACCGACGTGGCCGCAGGCGGAGGGCTCTGAGAGCAGAACCTGCCTGGATTTTTGTGACTTTTCTTCTCCATTTATCCACAGCTCTCTCATCCCCACCTAAGCTGATATGAATTTTCCATGACTTTTCCCCACCCACTCTTTTCAAAGCATTCAACCTAGATTTTGCGCACACGATGACTCTGTTGGATCGGAGTGAGGCTCACCTAATTAAATCGTGCAGTTACACTCGTGAGTCTGACTGGAAAAATGTCTGTGCTCTCACTGCGCCCATGCGTGTCCCCTCGGGAGCGGAAGCCCTCCTGGGCTCCGGGACGTGGGCACGGATGCCTCTGTTTCATTTAGGGCCTTCGACTGCTCCTGGGCTCTCCGCCACCTTCCCCGGGTCTCGTAGAGCATTTTCTGAGGTTCAGGAGAACCTCGCTCCTCTGAGCCTCAGCCTACCAAGCCTCACGCTTTCTTCAAACTCGCAAGTGGACGGGGGTTGGGGGAGGTGTGGGTGTGAGGCCGAGGCCGCGCCCCGACTGTGGAAGGTGGTTCCCGCCCGCCGAGGAGCCCCGTCGGCCCCGTGGGGAGGTATGAGGTACGCGCACTCGGCCGATCGGAAAGGTTCCTCTGGCCTTGAACTCGAAAGCTGAAATGATACCAGGAGAGAAAAATAGAGTCTCGAGTGGATTTATTCTAATGTCAAGGCTGCCCTAACAGTGGGCCCAGAGCAAGTAGGGAGCAGGGGTCAGGGCCGCACTGCCTGAGTCCTGGAAAGTTGTAAGCTGGGTTAACAGGCTGCTCAGTAAAATACTTCTTTCTACAGATAAAATAGAAAAACGTATAAAATTGTGGTTGATAAAAATTGTAAAAATAACAGAGAGCGGAATTCAGTTATTATTGTGCGTGTCTGAGCATCTTGTTGGTGGGCTGTTAATGCTTACATTATAAACTAGAGGTGTACATACAAAATTCATAAAGGCTTACAGAGTTTGCAAAAACTCTGTTGCTAAAAAGCCAGGATTCTTCTGTTACTTATGTTCTATTGCCATTAAAGATCTAATTTACATCACAAAATAAATGAAACATAAACAATAGATTTTAAAAATCTATTGTAAAATATGTGTGTCTTCTAAATAATCAGAATTATATTGTACAAATAGAAAAATGCAAATTAATCATTTTTAATTAATGTCCAAATTTTGATTCAAATTTAAAGCTGCACCTAAAATTAATTTTTAAACATTTCAATTAAATCTTACAAAGCATTTTGTAAACGCAAGCTTCATACTTACGCCCCTAGAACTGTCCATCCAGTGGCCAAAGACTTGGTGTCATGCTTCAGCCATGTGTTACCTAGAGCTACGAACTCACCAGATGACTGTACCCCGTCCCTCGCTGCCCACGGGGACACAGAGCACTCGGCCTGCGGGCTCGCCTGCGCTGGGGAACCCGGGAGAGTGGACCTAACACGTCAACTTGTCTTTTCCTTCACTGGAGTTTTGCTGCTGCTTCTGTCAGCACCTCCCCAACTCCCCGCGGTAAAATCCAGAGTCTTCAGAATTTCATTTTCTATTTGTTGTTCTCTTCGGAAAAGTACAATAAAAACAAGTTCCTAGAAGAATGAAATAAAAATGGAAGAGGACACAAGCTCCCATCTTTTGTCAGCTTTGACAGACATAAATTGCCTCTTCGAGAGTCCTGAGCATTCCCGGGGGCCTGTCCTCAGTTTCCGCGCCTCTGTGTCATGGGCCAGAGGGCAGCGTCCACCCTTTGTGCCGGTGGAGGGGCCTCAAGCCTGGTTGTGAGGAGAGCGTGTGTCTAGGACTTGAGTTCCTGATCTGTGGCCCCCATGCCGGCACCCTGGACATCTGTGGGGTCTCCCTGCGGCTCCCTGGTCCTGGGCCACCGGCTTCCCCGTGTCCGCAGAAGCTCACTCTCTGTTGAAGAGGCTCAGCTCTGGACACATAGCTGCCCCCAAATGGGCCCTGCGCTGGGCGTGGGGGGCACACTGCTCATTCACCGCGGGGCCGCCCCACGTGAGGCTGGCCTCAGGGAGAGATCCCCGTGGCCTTTCCGTGCTGCCCGCTGGCGCTTCTCAAGGCGAGAGGGATGTCTTCTCTGAGCCGCCATCTCTGGTTGTCTTTCCCCTTCCAGGGAAGTGCGACCTGTGTCCCTGCCCAGGGCCGGGTCATTCCAAGCTGGTATTTTCGTTTCACTTGCGTTGATGAATCTCATTGTAAAAGGACAGCTCGTTGCCTATACAATAGTTCAAAGTGAAAAGGCCAATATTTGCAGTCATTTTTTGTAAAACACACTGTTTTCATCTAAAAGAGTTGGGGCACCTGCGGGGCTCAGCCAGTTAAGCATCCCACCTCAGCTCAGGTCATGATCTGAAGGTTTGTGAGTTTGAGCCCCATGTCGGGCTCTGTGCTGACAGCTCAGAGCCTGGAGCCTGCTTCAGATTCTGTGTCTCCCTCTCTCTCTGGCCCTCCCCTGCTCACACTCTGTCTCTCTGTCTCTCTCAAAAATAAACACGTGTCAGTCGGCGTGGGGTCTGCAGTCTCGCTCCCTTCAATCCCGGCAGAGGTTTCTGAGCAGCGTGGAACGGAAGACAACATGCGTGGGCTCAGCAGCTGGCAGTGGCCGCCAGAGCCCCTCGGCAGGCTCTGCAGGCGCACCTCGTGTCCCCTGTGGCCGGGGGCGGAGACGGTGAGGAGGGGACCATGCGATTCCAGCACGCGGTCCCCCCACGCTTTGAGTACGAGGCCACGGCCTGCCTTCTGCATGTGGCCCTCCGGCCCCCACTCGGGACCCTCGCAGCGGCCATAAGGGACAGGAAGATGGTGTCTCTACTTCTGCCTCTCTTTTTGTATATCAGGTAGAAAAATGCAGATTTTATTTAAAATAAAAGAAGCATTTCTTCCCAGAACTGAGGAAAAATCCCCAAAAGGCACTGCCCAGACGCACAAACGTCCGTCCCGTGTTCTAAGCCTGCCACTGGCCTGTTTCCTAGAAACAGAGCTGGGGTTCGGTGCCCGCAGACCCGGCTGGAACCCTGCGGCTTCTCGGAGCCAGTGCTCTGTTTTTAGGGGGCCGCTCAGCTCAAGTCCTCGGCCCACCACCGGCTGGGTCTGGCTGCCGTGCGGCGGTGGGGCTGGTGGGTCTCGGCCCAGCTGGGGGAGCCAAGCGGCCGCAGGCGGGCCGCTCCCTCTGGGCTGGCCCTGCTGTAGGGGGGCTCCCACCACGGAGGACTCGAGAGGATTCTACAGACAAGTGTGTGGAATGTGACCCCAGCCTGTCGTCAGGGGCCAGTAGTCTCTTGTGATGGGGGCATCGAGCGCATGGCATTCACTCAATACGTCTCCTTTCTCCCCAGCTTGGTTAAACCCCTGGTCTGCAGGCCCTGACGCTCTCAGAGCTAACCTCTGGTATTTATAACTTACCGATGCCTCTTGGTTCTTCTGTGCTCAAATTCATGTGGAAAGCCTTGCTTAATAATTTTAATAAACGTTTACTGCACACCAGGTCGCTCTGCCCCTGGCGTCCCTCCCGTGGGAACCGTCCTCTCGCGGGGACCCGCCGTGTGGCCCAGCTGCCAGGAGCAGGGGGCGTGTGAGCGCGAGGTGAGGCCAGGAGCCGCCTCCTCACGGGGGCTCTAGCGGCTGAAATCTGAACAGTTCTGGAAGCTTTCTATTCCCTGATGGTTTTATGGGTTACTAAGGTAAATATCTCCTTTCAAAAAGGATGTGTTTAGGAAGCTAAACTGTTCACTTTTTTGAAATGAGTGATCTATTTTACAGAGCTTAAAAGTGTGTCCCGCCGCCCGCCGTAAATCCGTCCCTGGCCGTAACGGATAGTATAAGCACCGTGGCTGCCGCTTACACAGTTCCCGGGTGGCAGAGCCCGGCCGCTGTCATTCTAAACAGAAACAGATGTGTGCGCGCCAGGGCTACGCACAGTCATTCTTCAAACAGTAGATTAAAACATCTGTCAGGAGAGCCTGGAGGGGCCCGGCTCGCAGCAGCTGGACCTGCCAATCACGGGCTTCTAGGGGGCGGAGGGAGCACAGAGGGGGGCAGGAGGGAGCACAGAGGAGGCCGGGAGGGAGCACAGAGGGGACAGGAGGGAGCACAGAGGAGGCCGGGAGGGAGCACAGAGGGGACAGGAGGGAGCACAGAGGAGGCCGGGAGGGAGCACAGAGGGGGGCAGGAGGGAGCACAGAGGAGGCAGGAGGGAGCACGGAGGAGGCTGGGAGGGAGCACAGAGGGGCCAGGAGGGAGCACAGAGGGGCTGGGAGGGAGCACAGAAGAGGCTGGGAGGGAGCACAGAGGGGCCGGGAGGGAGCCGCAATGCCATGTTCTTCTCAGCTGCTCTCAATCTCACTATCAGGATGTCCAAAGTCCCACTGCGTGGCCCTCATTCCACTGACCTTGGTGACCCTGCTGACCTCCCTTGGATCTTCCCCGAACATGCTCTTTTCCCGGACTCAGGGCTGCCTGTCGCTGAGGCCCTGGGCGGACAGCACCCCTGCTGGTCTCAGTGTCCCTGACGTTGTGCTGTGGCAGGAGCTGGGCGCAGAAAGGCCCTCGAGCCTGCCGTGGACCCTCTGGCTGCCCTGCAGGAGGGTGTGTGCGGGAGGAATGCCCCGGCGGGCAGCCTCCCTGCTGGCTGTGAGTCCCCGCCGGCAGCCTGAGCTGGCCCTGCCCTTGTGGGTTTGTGGGAAGCGGTTTCATGGCGTCTTGTGGCACCAGCAGCTTCTAGTTGTATTTTTTTGGTCATATCATGAAAGTATATTTGGGTAGAAAAAGATACAGGGTTTCTTTTCAGTGTGTGATTTCTCGTTATTTAAATGATCAGCTGCTATGGCCCCTTGTGCTGCTGTACTCTGAGGCCACATGAGCGTGGCCGGGGAAGGCCCTGCCTAGCATGCGTGGGCGCTGCGCTTAGGGACCGGCCGTCAGGCGACTGTGGCCCCGTGGTGGCTGGCTGTCCCTCTTCCCCAACGCAGTCCCCGGTGACCCAGCCGTGGCCCTTCTACCTGCTGGTCTCGCAGTCCGTGCTCCCTGGCCCCTTCCCACACGCTGCAGGACTAACGAGACTCTGGTATACATGGACTCACTGGGCCAGTGCTCCTCAGACTACCCCCTGGCCCCTGCCTGCTGGGCCTCCTCAGGCTTCTAGCACTTTCTTCAGAAGGAGCAGGGCAGTCACTCCAGACAGTCCTGGCTCTTCCAAGCCCTCACAGGGTGAAAACTGCCATGACACACGGAGAGGCCAAAATGCCTGTAGGACAGAGAACCAGACACGCGGCGCTGTGGGGAGGATGTGGTCGGGGACGTAAGTGGCGTGCTCAGCCCGGCCACCATTCCCTCCCCACGTCCTTCCCCGGTGCACCCAGTTCCCTCCCCAGGAGCAGCTGGAAACAACGCCCAGAGGAGTGGTGGGTTCAGTCTACCACAGCCTCCAGCCCTGGAGAATATGTTAGGCCATATTAACAAATGCGTAGGGCCCTGAAGAAAGGAGGTGATAGACCCATTTTACTCCGCACACAGGCAACTCCTGGAGCATCGTGCTCAGCTGTGGTCCACCCTCCGGGGGGCCGTCAGCGTCCTGGAGACAGAACTGTGTTGTTCCTGTTCACCAAGTGTCTTCTGTATCCAGTGCAGAGCTGGAAAGAGGCACTCGTGAACTCACTGCTTTATTGACCACACGGGCCCCGTGAGGTCAGGGCGTTACACTGCCTGTGCAAAGGCAAGAGCCGCCAACAGTCCCCTCTCTAATCTGTTCTCCACGGTGATAGTCCACAAGGTTGTGAAGTATAGTCAACCAGAGGGCAGTGGTTTCACATCAGTGACATGCACGTGCAAGCTGTGCCCGCAGGGGAAGTCCTGAACTCACGAGCGTACCTCCTGTTTCACGAGCGAGCACCGTGATCCCGGCCAACAGTGCTGCCTCCACAAACACGTCCGCAGCTTCTAAAATGGCCGTAATTAATAATAAAGTGAAGACTGACTGTCAAATCATGTTCACTTAAATACATGCCAGAGGAAATCATGTTTCTTAAAATATTGAAAGGAAACTACCTAAAAATTTACAACGGTTTTGTATTGTCATAGTGGTTTTTATTCTTGCTTCCAGTTTCCGGAAAGGATTTTGAACTCAAGTCCTCTGTGCTTAAATGTCTGGGTGATGGATTGTAACATGTTCTGGTCACCGGCTGTGTGTGGGGTCGTCCTACAAGTCCCGGGATGCAATCACAGATAAAGGACGGACAACAGTTTGCTGAATGGACATTCGTTGCGTGTTCAGAGAGAGGGAGAGAGAGACAGACATCTATTTTAAGGAATCGGCTCATAAAATTGTGGATTCCGGCAAGTCTGAGATGTACAGGGTGGGCCAGGAGGCTGTGACCCGGGAAGGGTAAGACCTTCTGGAGGATTCCCTCTTCCTCCACGGACCTCACTGCTCCCTGGCATCTTCCGCTGCTTGGCTGTGGCCCCACATTGCAGAGGTCATGTGCTTTACCCAAAGTTGGCCTCGTCTGAAAACACCCTCCCAGTGACTCCTAGACGGGGGGTGTGCCGGCCGTTGGGGAGTTAGCGATAGTCAGCTTACACGGGAAGAGAGCCGGGGCGTCCTGTGTGATCCCAGGCGTCAGGGAACCCCGTGCCCGATGCCATCCCACAGGGGAACTGGGGGTGTCCTACATGATCCCATGGGATCCCAAGGGCGAGAAAACAGGGGGCGCCCCGCGATCCCGGGGTGGAGACTGTGTGGACTGGCTGAGAGCCGGAGGCGGGACCTGCAGGGGCCGGGGGTATTTTCATATTATTTATGAAAAGCTCCGTGGGCTTTCAGGCTAGGCCACCAGAGGCACCCTGTCTCCTCCAGAGGCCTCTCAGGTGGACTGAACATGGCATGGCCTGGGCCCTGAGGAAGAGGAAGGAGGGACGGGCTGTGGTAGGGGATGGGGGCCCCCGGTTTCCCTCCCAAATACTTGTCTCACGTGATGACCCCGGAGGTCCAGACACACCCCCGAGACACCTTGATTTCCCCAGGACTCTCTGGCCTCTTCTGCAGGTGACTCAGTAGAAAGGGCCCCCCGAGAAACCCGGGGCAGCCTCAGCCAAAGCGCGGTGGACCCCATCACTCCCACAGCCAACCTGTCCCCCCTCTGCCCCGCGCAGCACGGCCAGATGTCTCCGTGGACTGCAGGCTGTGCTCTGAGCCGGGGCCATGCTCACCCCAGACCCTCCCCTCCAAGGTGGGAGCAGCGCGGCCTGGACCCTGTCAGGCGTTCTTGTCCTGCCCCTGGGCCTCTGCGCCTGCCGCACAGCCTCGTGGCGGGGGGGGGGGGGGGGGGTGCTGCGTGGGGGTCCCTCCAGGAGCAGGGCCGTTTAGCCTGAACACCTGCTGGGGAGCCTCGGGCTGGGGGCCCTGACCGGCTAGGCCAGGGCCTGGGGGCTCGCAAGCGTGAGCTGCAGCCTGGGGGCCCCGTGAAGTGACTTCTCCCTGAACAGCCGGGCTCTGGGGCCACAACTCCTCCAGCGGAACCGGAGGTATGGACATCTCTCCTGTGTGGGGCCAACAAAGCGCAGACGCCTGTCCAGCTCTGAACTCAGCTCCAGCCCGGAGCCTGGGGTCGGCTCTGTCACCTGCAGGAGCGCCCCGTGGTGAGAAGTGACAGGTGTGTGACCTCACAGGCTGGCCAGTGGCACCCACTGCCAGCAGTGTGTGTGGTGCCCGGAGTAGTCAGGGTGGTGGCCTCGGCCCCAGGCCCCTGGCACGCACCCTGGCTGCAGACACAGCCCCGCTCTGTCCTGTGATGCCCATGCCAGTGCTGTTGGGCACCACCCAGCCCCTTCCTCCTGTGCACCCCCAGCCCCGGGGCCCGGCTCCGGCAGACCTTCCCCCAGGGGTCCCACCGCTGCCCACCCTGTGCTCGGCCTGCAGCCTGAGCCCAAGATCAAACACAAGCCTGCCCCCCTACCTCTTGTGTCCCACCTCTTTCTTCTCCACAGAAAACACAGGGCGATGTCCCAGCGGTGACCCCTCCTGCGTCCCTCTTTCCCACGTGAAGCTGCGGTGCTTCTGTGTCCTCCCCGAAACCTCTCTGATTCACCCCACATGTCTTTGCCAGCCACCCTCCCCCTGGCAGTCCCCCCGACAGTATAGGTCCTCACACCCCTCCCCCACAGTATAGGTCCTCACACCCCTCCCCCGCACAGTATGTGACCTCACACACCTCCCCCCC
>PJEM01018724.1:0-17866 GCA_004023845.1 Helogale parvula | reverse complement strand
GGCTCTGGTGGCAGCCCTCAGTGCCCAAATGTCCCTCATCAGATGTTATGTTGGGAGAGTGGGGGCCACAGGGCAAGGTTTCCATGACCACCCGCCCCTCACAGCTTCAGGACAGCCCCGGGGGCAACTGTCTCTGGAAACAGGCACGTAGAGGTGAGTGTACAACATGAGTGGGCACCGCAGAGCGACCCCAGCACGGTAAACAGTGTCATGGAGGACTCTCCACGTCGCTCATCGTAGCTGAGAGTACAGAACAGTAGGAACGTGGGAAACTCATCATGGTATGCATGTTAGACATCTGAAAGAGTAGAGAAGAAAGCAGAAGTTTTGAAGCCATAACAAAGTATATTATACAAGGTACAGAAATTTAGAAGTGCATTAGTGATTACTTTGGAGGTTAAAAAAAGAATAGATCATCTCTAGCAGTTTTTGGTGGGGACTTTCAGGTTTTCTATGAAGAGTATCATGTCATCTGGAAAGTGCAGGATATAAAATCAATGTGCAGAAACCAGCAGCCTTTCTTTACACTAATAATGAAGTAGCAGAAAGAGATATCAAGGAATTGGTCCCATTTAGAAATTGCACCAAAACCCATAAGATGCCTAGAAATGAACCTAAGCAAAGAAGTAAAATATCTGTTTGCTGAACTCTAGAAAACTTATGAAAAAATTGAAGAGGACACAAGAAATAGAAAAAATATTTCACGTTCATGGATTGGAAGAATATTGTTAAAATGTTTATACTGCCCAAAGTAACCTACTCATTTAATGTAACCCTATCAAAATAATACCAGCCTTCTTCACAGAGCTAGGGTAAACAATTCTACAATTTGTTGGAACCAGAAAAGACCCTGAATAGCCAAAGGAATGTGGAAGAAGAAAACCAAACCTGGAGGCACCACAATTCTGGACTTCAAGCTGTATTACAAATCTGTAATAGTCAGGACAGTATGGCTCCGGTGCAAAAACAGACACGTAGATCGATGGAATAGAATGGAGAACCCAGAAATGGACCCACAAGTATATGGCCAACTGATCTTTGACAAAGCAGGAAAGAGTATCCAAGAGGAAAAAAGACAGTTTCTTTGGCAACTGGTGTTGAGACAACTGGACAGCGACTTGCAGAAGAATAAACCGGACCATCTTCTCACTCCATACACAAAAATAAACTCAAAATGGACGAAAGACCTAAATGTGAGACAGAAGACTATCAGACTCCTACAGGAGAAAATAGGGAGTAACTGCTTTGACTTAGGCTGCAGCCACTTCTTATTGAACATTTCTCCAGAGGCAATGGAAATAGAAGCACAAGTGAAATATTGGGACCTCATCAAGGTAAAAGGCTTCTGCACAGCAAACGAAACAATCAACAAACTCAAAAGGCAACTGACAGAATGGTGGAAGAGATTTGCAAATGACATACCTGGTAAAGGGTCACTATCCAACATCTATAAAGATCTTATCAAACTCAACACCAAAAAAACAAATCCTCTGGGGAAGAAATGGGCAGAAGACATGAACAGGCACTTTTCCAAAGAAGCCATCCAGATGGCTAACAGACACATGAAAAGATGCTCAACATCACCCCTCATCAGGGAAATACAAATCAAAACCACAATGAGACACCACCTCACACCTGTCCAAATGCCTAAAATTAACAACTCAGGAAACAACAGATGTTGGCAAGGATGCAGAGAAAAGGTAACCCTGGTGCATTGTTGGTGGGAATGCAAGCCAGTGCAGCCACTCTGGAAAATAGTAAGGAGGATTCTCAAAAGATTAAAAACAGAATTACCCTATGACCCAGCAATTCTACTACTAGGTATTTAACCAAATGATACAAAAATGCTGATTTGAAGAGGCACATGTATGTATCCCAATTTTTCTAGCAGTACTATTAACAATAGCCAAAGTGTGGAAAGAGTCCAAATGTCCATTGACAGAAGAATGAATATAAAAGAGATACTCAATGGAATACTACTCAGTGAACAAAAAGAATGAAATCTTGTCATTTGGAACAATGGGGATGGCACTAGAGTGCATTATGCACAATGAATTATGTTGGTTAGAGAAAGGCAGATATCAAATGATTTCACTCATGTGAAATTTAAAAAAGACAACAGATGAACATGGCAGAAGGGAAGGAAAAAACAAATTAAAACACAGGGAGGCAAACCATAAGAGACTCATAAATACCGAGGACAAACTGAAGGTTGCTGGAGGGGAGGTGGGTGCGGGGATGGGCTGAATGTGTGATGGATATTAAGATGGGCACTGTTGGGGCCCAGTAGACCAAAAAACCTCCCGCTTAGCGACCTTGATGGCTAGGCCTCCGGGGCACAGGAGAATCTATATAAGTGACCATTGACGGCTCTGCCTCCAAGGCGCAGGAGAACTATTTGGGAAATTGTGGAACAAGTCGAAAGAAAGAATGTGAAACAACATTTGGCCTCCTGGGCTGCACATGTGGCTTCTGTTTATTCTGTCTATGATTTTCTCAGTGCTTTTCAAAGAGGCATATACTTTTAGGCTTTGAATCAACTTGGGTCCGTTAGTGACGCTAGCCTTCTCTTGCTTTGTTGTTTCTAGCTCATTGCCTGCAGTTGGGAGTAAACACAATCCTCTGTCAAAGATTTACTTCTTGAAGGATAAGCGTCTTGCCCATAAATAACTGCCGAAGGACTTTGAAGAAGTGTGAAACTCCTTAAAAAGGAATTCTTTAGGCTTATCTTATGTTTAGAGACAGACTCTTGTTAAGGAATCTTTCCCTTGTAGTGATTTATTTGTTCCTGTTATTTACTCCTGTCCTCTCTTCCTGATAAGAAAGATCCTTTCCAGAACATGTTTTTACTTCAAGGACCATAAACTATGTAATCATTAAGAAAAAATGGAATCATCTATGGTATATAAGACCCTGACTTCCTTAGTAAGGTGTGGTACTACCACCGTTCACGCTGTCTGTCTTCTTTCTTATAGATATTGCGCCGACACCCACCCCCTACTCAGAGACCCTTAGATGGGGGTGTGTGGGCCGGTCCCCTGCCGGGCACTTTTCAGGATGATCACCGGGTGTCATATGTAACAACACTGGGTTCTTCTCCTGAAACCCAAACTGCACTGTATGTTAACTTGAATTTAACTTAAAAAAATGAAGACCAGATGGAGCAGTCTCAAATTCTTCTTACCATTATTGAGAAGACGCAGGTGAAGAGCAGAATATGTAATGGGAATACAATGTTGAGGACACTTTGTCGGATGCAATGCACGTAGACTGAAATACTTGGGGAACAGGGAGGCTGTTGTATATGGTGAGTTCTGGAAGGAGAGCAGTGAGGTGGATATCAGGCAGCCATCCAAGGAGCCACTGGCTGGGCATTTTGCAGAGACAGAGAGAGAACAGGAGAGTGCTGGTGTGCATGGCATAACCATGAAATCTGTGTCTTGATATTTCATGGTGGAGCAAAGGAAGTTGACAGGCACTTACTCCCAAGAAAAATGCAGAAAGGTTTCAGAAAAGGACCTATAAGGAATTGTGAGTGAAGAATTCTCTGCTCACCCACATTGTCACCAAGGGGCAAAAATGAAAGGGTCAGCGGGGGACACACCCCTACGTACAAGGAGGCTCAGGGCTCCAGTTGCCCAAAGCGCACACCACAGCAGGCTTCATCTCCACTGCAGCTGAGTCTGCCCCTCCTCACAACTGAATAGTATCCTTTATTTCAAATGAGGCAGTGTCTTCAAATATCTTAATAAAAGTAGGGAACGAACAAAGTGCATTTCAAGAAATAAAAGGTCTTATTCATTTTACTGTTTGCATACTTACTAAAAAGCGCAACTAAAATATGTAATTAAGCCAGAAGATTAAGAGACACAAAATAAAGACAGAGCAAAAGTGGGAGGAGGTAATTCAAACAGGGATTGGAAAGCCCTAGGTGTACATACAAGCACAGATGCGTTTATATTTAGGGAAGTTGAAACAACATATTCGGAGTGTGTGAGAGAGACAGAGAGGGAAGGAGTGACAGAAAGAGAGCTTTTGAAAGAAACTAAAGTATACAGATCTTTAACATCTTTGGTTAAGTTTATTCCTAGGTATTTTGTGGTTCTTGTTGCAATTGTAAATGGGATCAGTTCCTCTTTCTGTTGCTTCCTTATTGGTGTATAGAAACACAACAGACTTCTATACACAGGTTTTATATCCTGCAGCTTTGCCTAATTTAGGAATCAGTTCTAGCCCACATTTGGTTTCTTCTGGGTTCATCACGTGGAGCATTCTGTTGTCTGTGAAGAGTGAAAACTATACATTTTCCTTGCCAGTTTGGATGCCTTTTATTTCTTCTTGTCTGATTGCTGAGGCTGGGACTTCCAACAGTATGTTGAACAACAGTGGTGAGGGTGGACACTCCTGTCGTGTCCCTGAATTTAGTGAGAAACCTTTGTTTTTCCACATTAAGGATGATATTAGTTGCGTATCTTTTGCATATGGCCTTTATGAACCTGAGGTATGTTCCTTCTATTCCTACTTTCTTGAGAGGTTTTATCAAGAAAGGGTGCTGTACTTTGTCAAATGCCTTTTCAACACCTATTGAGAGAATCATGGGGTTCTTGTCCTTTCTTTTAGCAACATGGCATATCACATTGAACAATTTGTGGACATTGACGTGCCCTAGCCCAGGAATTACTCCCACCTAATAGTGGCATATAATTCTTTAAAATTTTTAAATTTATTAATTTTTGAGAAGGGAAGGGGCAGAGAGAGAGAGAGAGAGAGAGAGAGAGAGAGAGAGAGAGAGAGAGGGAGACACAGAATCCGAAGCAGGCTCCAGGCCCTAAGCTGTCAGCATAAAGCCTCATGCGGGCCTTGAACTCATGAGCCATGAGATCATGACCTGAGCCGAAATTGGACAATTAAACGGCTGAGCCACCCAGGTGTCCGGTGTATAATTCCTTTAATGTATTGTTGGATTCAGTTGCCTAATATCTTGTTGAGAGTGTTTGCATCCATGTTCAATGGGGAAATTGGTCTGTAGTTCTCATTTTTAGTGGAGTCTTTGTCTGTTTTTGGAATTAGGCTAATGTTAGCCTCAAAGAATGAATTTAGAAGTTTTCCCCCATTTCTATTTTTTTGGAACAGCTTCAAATGAATAGGTATTAACTCTTCCTTGCATGTTTGGTAGAATTCCCATGGAAAGCCATCCAGCCCTGGACTCTTGTTTGTTGGGAGATTTCTGATGACTGATTCAATTTCTTTACTGGTTATGGGTCTGTTCAAATTTCTATTTCTTCATATTTCCATTTTGGGAATTTATGTGTTTCTAGGAATTTGCCCATCTCTTCTAGATTGCCCATTTTTTTGGCACAGAATTGCTCCTAATGTTCTCTTATTATTTTCTATATTTCTGTGGTCTTGGTTGTGATCTCTTTATTTTCATTTTTATGTCGATTCCTGTTACTAATATACTGTAGTACTGGTCTCAGGAGTCGAATTTAGTGATTTGTCACTTATTTAGAACACTGAGTGCTCATCATATCCAGTACCCTTCTTCATGCTCATCACCCATTTAGCCCATCTCCCCACCTACCTCCCCTCTGTGAACCCTCAGGTTTTTCTCTTTTAGAGTCTCCTATGGTTTGCCTCCCTTTCTGTTTCGTCTTATTTTATTTTTCCTTTCATTCCTCTATGTTCATCTGTTTTGTTTCTTAAATTCCACATGAGTGAAATCATATGATGTCATACGATGTTTGCCCTTTTATGCTGACATTTTTGCTTAGTGTAATACACTGTAGTTCCATCCATGTCACTGCAAATGGCAAGATTTTGTTCTTTTTGATTGCTGAGTAAAATTCCATCACACACACACACACACACACACACACACACACACACACATCTTCTTTATCCATTCACCCATTGATGGATATTTGGGCTCTTTCCATAAATTAGCTATCGTTGATAATGTTGCTAAGAACATCGGCGTGCATGTAGTCGTTCAAATCAGCATTTTTGTATTTGGATAAATACATTCCACTTAACAGCACAGCACCAGGATGTCACTTCAAACATCCCTGTGCTCAGTCAAACTTTGGTATTTACCTACTCCAGGAATCATCGGATGAGGAGCAAAGAGTTCTATAAGTCCAGAGGTGGTTAAGGGAATGGTTTTGGATTTATCTGCCCCAAAGTGCACCTGATTTTAATCCATTTATTTACTTATTGAAACAGATTTTGTCCTTGGGGCTGAAGGGATGGAGGTAGATAGCACACAGGGAATGTGGAAATTGAAAATAAAGGAAAATGTATCCCAAGAAAGCGTGCCGGAACATGATGCCGTAGGAAGATATGAGCCCAACCCAGCTGTGTGGGATGTAGCCTCATGTCTCAGGGATGAAGAACGGGGGCAGTGAAGAGATCATCGATGGCAGGAGGGAAAACACACAGTTCATGGAGGAAGAGTCCTGGACATGGAGCATCCTGAAAGTTTCCCACGATGTTCTCCCATGATGTTCTCAGGAGACGATTCTGCTGGCAAAGCTGCAGATTTTCTTCTGGAAGTCCCTGGGCATATTAGATTAATTCCCAAAGCTCTGCCACATGGAATGATGGGTTTATTCCTTCTTGCGTTTACCTCCTGATTGCATCTGGGGTTCTTCTTTGGCTGTGCCAAGACTGAAAGAGCAGAATCCCAAGGACCACCAGGATCACGCCAGCCATGCCCATGCGGATGAAATTCTCCAACATGTAATCTTTGGGACTGGAGGCTAGGAATGAGGGCAAAGAGGTCACAGAAATCAGGGCACCCCCAAATCACTGCAGATCCTGGATTTCCACCTGGAGCACCCATCTCACCTTGACTGGACTTAACCCTCCATGCCAGTCCCATAATTGAGACTTTCTCCTACTCACTATTGTTGGTGTGTGACGTGTTTTGAGGTGGGCTTATGGTATCAGCTGCTTCTATGGGGAAAACAGAAGCAGATGGTGAGGAGCCTGAGATCCCTGTCCAGCCTGTCTTCCAGCTCTGTTTGATATTCCTCACCTTGCCATTTCATAGTTTTAGTGTAGTTCTTATAATATCCCTTCTCTGCAGTAGTTGGTTTCCTCTAGTTTCCCACATGGATTCTTTCAGTGTCTTGCTTTCTCTGAATTCAGATTTTGCATCTGAGTCACCATGGAGCAAATGCTGGCCGTGCCCTACAAACTCGGGGTTGGAGAGACAAATGACTCCCAACACAGAAATAATTGTGTTCCCTGTTCAGTCTGAATCACAAGACCTCGTTTTCTCATGTCCCCACAGTTGAGAGTTACCCTTATTCAAGAGCCAAGGACCCAATATCCATGGACTTCGGGTGGTGTCAGGGGATCCTAACATTCAAGAGCACAGAAGGGCCAATGTCTGGGGCAGGGCTCCCTTCCCTGCCTCTCAACATGCTACTTTCTTTCGGGATCTTCATTTAAATCTGCACCTGGAGTTTTTCATGTATGTATCCTTTCCTTAATTCATTCTTCATCTAGTTAGAAATGCCTTTATTGGTAGATAGATAGATTAATGAATAGACAGAAGGACAGATCTATAAACATGCATATTAATATGCATTTCCTAAAAGTGATGTTCATTCAGTGGGTCACATTATCACCATCATTCCTTGCTTGTATGTGGATCTAGGCAAGATGACCAGAAACAAACGTGAAAACCTACCAAATGAAGAGTATGAGCATGAGATGAATATATGTAGATATGTATATATGGACATATATGCCTGTTTATATACTCATAGATCATATGCATAAACATATATGACCATACAAATTCATATTAGCCAAATATTATAAAGCATGAATACATAATCACGTGTGTTTGTACAGATCTCTACATCTTCCTATCTAGAGAAAGGGAGAGACAGAGAGAGGTGCAGTCTGTCTATTCCTCAATAGGATTGCAGTTGCGTCCATGGTCTGTGGGTGAGTGGATGACAGGAGAGCATGGTCTCAGGCTTTGGTGACTGGAGACAGATCAGGGACACATGCCCAGGAAGGGGAGACTCCACCACCATCTCACTGTTTTGGGACAAACTCCAGAAATCTGGCGAGGTTTCCAGCAGGGATAGCCAATCATCAAAGACAACCTCTGGCCACACTATATCACAGGGTCAGAAGTCAGGAAGTCCATATGTATGGCTTTTGACCTCAAGCAAAGTCAGTGGAATTATAATATCGACTGAAGACAAAAACTAGGAAATCATGTAATATCAAAATCACAATAGTAAAAAAAAAAAAAAAAAAGGTAGAGAAATTATAGACCCCAAATAGCAAAAGTAACCCTGAGAAAGAAAACTGAAACTGGAAGCATCACTATTCCAGACTTCAAGCTGTATTACAAAGCTGTAATCAAGACAATTTTTACTGGCACAAAAATAGACGCATGTATCAATGGAACAGAATACAGAACCCAGAAACAGACCCACAAATGTATAGCCAACTAATCTTCAACAAAGCAGGAAAGAATCTTCAAAGGAAAAAAAGTATCTTCAGCAATTTGTGCTGGGAAAACTGGAGAGTGGCATGTGGAAGAATGAACCTGGACCACTTTCTTACACCCTACCCATTAATAAACTAAAAGTGGATGAAAGACAAAAATGTGAGACAGAAAATAATCAAAATCATAAGGAGAACACAGGCAGCAGCCTCTTTGACCTCAGTCATGGCAACTTCACACTAGACATGTCTCCAGAGGCAAGGGAAACAAGAAAAATTAACTTTTAGGACATCATGAAGTTAAAAAGCTTCTGCACACCAAAGGAAACATTCAACCAAACTAAAACGCAACCAACAAAATGGGAAAATATATTTGCAAATGACATATCAGATAAAGGGCTAGTATACAAAATCTATAAAGAATTGACCAAACTCAACACCCCAAAATCAAAGAGTCCAGCAAAGACATGGGCAGAAACCATGAACAGACACTTTTCCAAGACATCCATTTGGCCAACAGACACATGAAAGAATGCTCAACATGGCTTACCTTCAGAAAACTACAAATCAAAACCACAATGAGATACCACTTCACATTTGTCAAAGTGGCTAAAATTAACACCTCAGGAAACACCAAATGTTGGCGACTACTCATAGAAATGGGAACCCCTTTGACTCCTGGTGGGAATGCTAACTGGTGCAGCCACTCTGGAAAACAGTATGAAGGTGCCTCAAAAAATTAAAAATCGACCTACCCTACAACCCAGGAATTGCACTACTAGGTATTTATCCAAAGATACAAAAAATTTGAAAGGTCACATGTACCCCAATATTTATAACAGCGCCGTTGACGATACCCAAGTATGGAAACAGTGCAAATGTCCATCGACAGATGAACAGATAAAGAAGATGTGACATATATATATGTATACACAGACACACACACACACACACACACACACACACACATATGTATTATATGCCACATATACCTATATATACCCAATGGAATACTACTTGGCGATCAAAAAGAACGAAATCTTGCCATTTGCAGTAATGTGGATGGAACTAGAGCATATTATGCTAAGTGAAATAACTCACTCAGAGAAAGACAAATATATATTTTCACTCATGTGAGATTTCAGAAACAAAACAGATGAACATAGGGGAAAGAAAGCAAAAATAAGATAAAAACAAAACACTTTTAACTGATACTGGGTTCTACTTTGAAACCAATACTACACAGTGTGTTAACTGCCTTACAGTTAGTAATTTAATTTAAATAAATAAATTAGGAAAAAAAATGAAAACCAATGGAAAATCGGAGAGTTCGCAGTGAGTTAACAGCACATAAAAACATGCCTGAGCCAACAGCTCTCCTAGGCAGACGTAACTATGATTTAGACAACGTACTTTGAGGTATTAAAGTATTAAGTATATCAATTATAAAACATGCTATGAATTGACACGATTTTCATGAATATAGTTCAAAGGCTGTGACATTCATTAATGAGACTCATTTGAAAATGTGATAAGATTTGGTAGTGACAGGAAGTTATTCCCCACAATGACTGTGGGAGCCTAATCTGGCCCCATGGATGTGGGAATTACTGGTTTTTCAGCCTTGCGTCCCTGTACCATCAGTTACATTTGTGACTCTATGTGTGGCCACTGCTCTAGAAGTTCTGAGAAGCAGGCAGAGTGACCCTGGACAAGGGTCCACACACAATGCAGAGAGGACATGAAGAGCCCATGGGTGTGCTGTGCAGCCTCCCTGGAGAGTCAGGCAGGCCCCCGCCTGGTGTCAGGTGTGCACCCAGTGGCACTGAGGTCCCCAGGTAAGCATAGAGGGCAGCAGAGCAGAGCCCACAGGTGGAGAGACTTCTTTCTGGGGGGTGCCCTGTGGGGCTGACACCACAGTGCAGAGTCTGATATGGAGGCCTCCGTCTACCAAGGATCGTTCAACCACCCCTCAAACAGGCCCCCACCTCTCACCTCTGCTGAGACTGCAGGATGGAAGCGCTGGGTGGAGGCCCCTGCTCTTTCCACCCTCTCCTGGGCTGGACCGTCCTCTGTGGGAGCCCCTTGACTCCCTAATTTGTCACTGTCTCAGGCTTTCCTGGGCCGATGGACTCAGTTAGGACGTGTCAGGGGCTCCTCACCTGAGACCTGGAGCTCCAGGGGCTCACTGGGGTGTGACAGCAGGAAGGGGGAGGTGCTGTGTGAGCCATAGCACCTGTAGGTCCCCCCCTGGGCTGAGGTCACAGGACTCATGCAGAATACTCCCTGGTGCTGCCCAGCTTGGTACTCTGATCTACGACGCAGAGGGGGGTCAGCTGCCCCCTCCTTGGACAGGAGGAAGGTGTCCACAGGGCTCCGGGACTGACACAGCAGGGTCACATTCTCTCCTGAGGTCACCGTGGGTCCTGGCTGCACTGAGAGGGAGGGCTTGGAGGAGAGCTGTCCTAGAGAGAGGAGGGGGGGTGAGGGGCTGTCCATCCTGTTCTGATCTGAGTCTGTCTGTCCTGAGTCTCTCCCCTTCCCCATCCCCTGTCTCTCTGTCTCTCTCCCTCCCTGGGAACCCCACACCCCTGGTCCCAGACACCAGCACCAGGGGAACCCCCAGCAGGGCCTGTGCAGAGTCTGGGGCCCTGCATGAACCCGTGTCCCCTCACCTGCGACCAGAATGTCCAGGGGGTCACTAGGCGCCGACAACTCGGGAGAGAGGTTGTGTCCACCATAGCACGTGTACCGGCCCCCGAAGGAGCGTCTCACTGGGCCCAGCGGGAAGTCGGCCCCAGAGAGCCCAGCCTGGGGCTGCCGGCCACGGTGCAGGGGAGGGTCACGTGAGCCCTCCTTGTACAGAGCGAATCTGTCATAGCCGACATCAGAGTGACACAGGAGGGTCAGGTGCTGTCCAGGAGACACGACAGGGCCCTGCTGGGTCAGGAGGGAGGGCTTCCTGGATGCACCTGGGAGAAGACCAGCCGTGGGTTGAGGGGCTGATTCTCCCCAAACCTCCCTTCTCCCGTCCTGACCCCCGGTCTCAGTGTCTCTCACCCTCTGTGTCTCTGACCTGTGAGATCCCCGTGGGCCCCTCACCCCACCCTCTCATCTGGGCCTCCCTGGGAGCAGAGCCTCCATAACCTGTCTGGTGCCTCAGAACCTGGATGGGAGAACTTCAGAGTCTCTCACCTGGGACCAGGAACTCCACAGGGTCACTGGGCTGTGACCACACCTGGGGGGTGTTGCTGTAATAGCCATAGCATCTGAACGTCCACCTGAGCCTGGGGGTCACGGGGCCCACAGGGAACAGGGCCTGGTAGTGCCCATGGGTGTGTCTCTGGGAGTCCAGGGTCGAGGATGGCCTGGGTTCTCCTTCCTTCATCAGGACGAACCTGTGGAATCCCCTCCATGAGCCACACTGGAGGGTCACCTTCTCTCCTGAGGTCACGACGGGGCTGGGCACGGCTGAGAGACTGGGTTTGCCATGGACTCCTAGGAGAGGAGGAGGGGGTGTTAAATGGACTCAGATCTCCCCACAGTATCCCCAGGGCTGGGCTGTGAGAGGGGGACACCCTGAGAGCAGACCCCCTCCCTGTGGGCAGAGCCTGGGGCTGGGACCCTCAGGGGCTCGCACCTGTCACCACCAGCTCCAGGGGGTCACTGTGCTCTGACCAGCCAGCGAGACTTCGATAGAGACAGCCATACCATCCTCCATATTCGTCTTTCATGTGTGTGATGGAGAACATTGCCTTGTTTCTAGGCTCCAGTGTGGGCGGACTGTCCCAGGTCACTGATTGTCCGTCTTTATCCAGATAGAACTCCTGGGCTGCCAGTGTCCCCTGACACCAGATGGTCACAGGTGTCCCCCAGGGGACCACAGATCCTGGCTCAACCCAGATGGAGGGTCTGGGGAGGGTCCCTGGAAGGGAAGAGAGGTTGGATCACAAGACCTTCGCCACCACCAGTTCCCAGCTCAGCCGCAAACCCAAAGACATCCCCCTCTGTCAGCCCAGATCTGCTGTTCTCCATCCCCAGCTGCCTGATGGATGAGCCCTGTCCCCAGTGAGGAGGTGGGATGGGACCCCCGGGGACACACTCACCTGCCTGCGCTCGGGTCCTGGGGCTCACACTCAGCCCTGCAAGAGAGTCCCTGTGAGAGGTTTGCCCCGAATCCTGAGCAGAACCCCTCCTCCCCCGTGAGCCTCCTGTGCCTGGGCCTCTGACAGCCCAGGGCCTGGATATGACACAGGTCCCTCCCAGCCTAGCGCATCCCCTCCCCTCCTGAGATCTCACCGAGGAGGAGCAGGGCCGTGAGGGTGGGGGTCATGGCGTCTCTGCCTCTGGCCCTGGCTGTGCTCAGGGAGGGACCTCGGTGCCCGCAGGTCAGACAGAAGCACAGGGTGTGGCCCTCAGAGGCTGGTTCTTCTGGTCACGGCGCTGTCACGTCAGCCCACAGGAAGGGGAACAGCCTGTTCCCAGAGGCCCTAGTGTGGTGTCCATGGCGGTGCAGCAAGTGGACCCTAGGCTTCCTGAGAAGCCCCGCCCAGGTGAGGAGACCACGGCACATCCTTCCCTCCCAGAGCCTCCCTTATGGGGTCTCCTTCATTCTCAGCCCATCCCTGGGGGTCCTCACCTCACACGGGGTCCCCGGGCTCCAGAGATGCTGCAGGGAGGAGGGGTCCATCTGCTCTGCGACCTCATGTCAGTGCAGACACAACTGTGACATTCCTGACCGTTCAGGTCAAGGTCACGGTGGGGATGCCCACAGAGGAGAAGTACAGGGAAATAGGGAAGTAAACGCAAAGCTCTCCTGGCCTCAGAGTTTGGGATTTCTTTCCATCACAGCCTTCAAGGGCTTCTCTATTTTCCTGTGTCTTTGTCCACCTCCGCTTCCCAGGAACATGCCCATGAGTCCTTCCTATCTCTTCAGTGTCCTTTATTTCTGGGGCAGAGCTGTCCTCCCCATTCTGGGGCCCTGCCTGCAAGATATAGGGGACAATGCATGGGTAAGTGCTCTGATTTGGGGGACTAAGCTGATTCTCATGTAAATATTACTCTACAATCCACTGCCCATGTGACCTTAGCAGAGCGACCTGCTTTGTACAGGATTGTCCTGAACCCCACTCCTCACAGTGGGTGTGGGGTCACTGGTACGTGGAAGGAACTATGCTTTCATCTAATGGTGGTTTTAACTTATAATGTTGGTTTTTTTTTTTACTACAAAACATTGAAAGATCAATTGACCAACTTGAAGACTGGATCAGACTGAGCCCCTCAGAAAAAAACCAGATATATACTGTTGATAAAATCTCATCTAAAGCAAAATTATTAAAGGGGATTTAAAATTTTTTTAATGTTTTTATTTGTTTTTGTCAGAGAAAGAGACAGTGCGAGCAGGGGAGGGTCAGAGGGAGACACACACAGAATCCAAAGACAGACTCCAGGCTCTGAGCTGTCAGCACAGAGCCTGACACGGGGCTTGAACACACGAACCGTGAGATCATGACTTGGCCAAAGTTAGACACTTAACCCCCTTCTGGTGCCCCAGGAGATTTTAAATCAGTAAAGTTTGTCTTTGTATTTAATAAAATTAGCTGATAGAGATACTCAATAATACCAAATGTAAGATAACATGTTTTATTAGGAAAAAACAACTTTATTTCAATACTATTTTCATGTTGGTGCACATAGGTGGTTCATCAATGAAGCCTCTGACTCTTGATTTTGGTCACATCATGATCTCATGGTTGGATTGAGCCCAGGTTGGGCTCCGTGCCGAGCATGGACCTGCTTGGGAATCTCTCTCTCTCTATCTCTCTCCCCAGCATCAGAACAAATAAATAGAGATGATATTGTAGTCATATGCATGCAATCATTTATCACACATTCTTGAAATACATAAAGCATAAGATTGCACATAAGTGGAGATTCAAACCAATATCTTTATGAGAATATGTGAGTTACAAATCTATTAATAAGACACATTGGGTGAATGAACATAGATTAAAATTTCTTAATGTTTTATTTCTTTTTGAGAGAGAGACTGAGTACAAGTCAGGGAGGATCAGAGAGAGAGGGAGACACAGAATCCGAAGCAGGCTCCAGGTTCTGAGCTGTCAGCACAGAGCCCGACATGGGGCTGAAACTCATAAACCACAAGACTGACCTGAGCCAAAGTCTGATGAATAACTTTCTGAGCCACCCAGATGCCCCCAAAATAGAGTTTTATACTTTAGGTGCTAGATCATAAATGTACAAATATAGAAAGCTGTTCATGATTACATAGAAAGTAATTTATTAGGGGCATCTGGGTGACTCAGTTGGTTAAGCGTCCAGCTTCGGCTCAGGTCATGATCTCACAGTTCCTGGGCTAGAGCCCCTTGCTTTAAGAGTCACCAGTGTAGAAGCTAAAGCTTCTGCAAGGCAAAGGAAATAAAAAAAACTAACAGGCAACCGACAGAATGGGAAATGATAGTGGCAAATGGCATATCAGATAAAGGGCTAGTATCCAAAATATACAAGGAGCTCACTAAACTCCATACACGAAAAATGAATGATCCAGTGAAGAAATGGGAAGAAGACCTGAACAGACACTTCTCCAAAGAGGACGACCAGATGGTCAACAGGCACATGTAATGATGCTCAGCGTCACTCATCATCAGGGAAATATAAATCAAATCAAAACCACACTGAGATACCACCTCATGCCAGTCAGAGTCGCTAAAATGAACATATCAAGAGAATATAGATGTACAGAAACGGACACCCTCCTACACTGTTGGTGGGAATGTAAACTGGTGCAGCCGCTCTGGAAAACAGTGTGGAGGTTCCTCAAAATCTATCAGTAGAACTCCCCTATGACCCAGCAATAGCACTGCTAGGGATTTACCCAAGGGATACAGAAATGCTGATGCATAGGAGCACATGTACCCCAATGTTCATAGCGGCACTTTCAACAATAGCCAAATCATGGAAAGAGCCTAAATGTCCATCAACTGACCAATGGATCAAGAAGATGTGGTAGGGAAGAGCCAAGATGGCAGAGAGGAAGGGAGCTCTGTAAACTTCGTCTGCCCCATCTATCGAACTGAGAAGGACATTACTCTCATCTGCAAGAGTGGAAGAGGAAATATAGACTCCAGAAAGAAGACAACCTCAAAGATGCCTGAGTGAGGCTACCCCAAGAAACAAGCCAACGTGCGCATGACGACGAGTCCCAAATATCACTGACTAGGGAAATAAAATAATCAAAGGCACAACAAGAGAAACTGAGAAACACCATTAAAAGAATATTTCCTGAAACGACAGACAGGCTCTGGACAGTCAATAAGCCTCCTTTAACAGAGCAATACTAACAGGTACACGGTGCACAATGAGCTTTTTAAAACTGACAAGAGACAGAAAACTAGCCAAAATGACAAAAAGAAGGAACTCTTCCCTGAAGAATCTCCAGGAAGAAGTCATAGCCACAGAACTGCTCAAGGCAGATCTAGACAACATACCAGATCAAGAATTTAAAAAATTTGTCAGAAAATTAATCGCTGGGGTTGAAAAAAGCATCAGAGAAGCAACTGAGACAATGACTAGGAACTTTGAAAATAGGTGTGATGAGTTAAAAAAGGCTATAAATGAGGTGAATAATAAATTGGAGGCAGCCACCTTAAGGACTGACGAGGCAGAGGGAAGAATAGGTGAATTAGAAGATATAGTTATAGCAAAAGAGGAAGCTGACAAAAAAAGAGAGAAATTGATCCAGGAGCAGGAAAGGAGAATTTGAGACCTGAGTGATACAATCAAACGGAACAACATCCGTATCAGAGGAATTCCGGAAGAGGAAGACAGAAAGGTCCGGAAGGGATACTAGACCAAATTATAACTGAGAATTTCCCAAATCTGGGGAAAGAAATAGATATTCAAATTCAAGAGGCACAAAGAACCCCCTTAAGATGTAATTTGTTTTTTTTTTAATAGTTTATTGTCAAATTGGTTTACATACAACACCCAGTGCTCTTCCCCATAAGTGCGCTCCACCATCACCACCACCTCTTTTCCCCCCTCCCCCTTCCCCTTCAACTCTCAGTTCATTATCAGCATTCAATAGTCTCTCAAGTAATTTGAATCGATCTTCGGCACAGCATATCATAGTGAAACTGGCAAAATATAAAGAAAAGAGAGACTTCTGAAAGCAGCTAGGGAGAAAACGGACCTAATATACAAAGGGAAACCTATCAGAGTGGTCACAGACCTATCTAATGAAACTTGGCAGGCCAGGAAGGAATGGCAGGAAATCTTCAATGTGATGAAGAGAAAAAACATGCAGCCAAGAATCCTTTATCCAGCAAGCCTGTCATTCAAAATAGGAGAGGGTAGCAGAATGGATAAAAAAACAAAATCCATCTACTTGCTGACTACAAGAGACTCGTTTTAGACCAGAAGATACCTTCATGTTGAAAGTAAAGGGATGGAGAAATATCTATCATGTGACTGAAAGCCAAAAGAAAGCCGGAGTAGCTATAGTTATATCAGAAAAACTGGACTTCACAGTAAAGGCAGTAACAAGAGATGTAGAAGGACATTATATAATAATTACAGGGTCTCTCCATCAGGAAGAGCTAACAATTATAAACATTTATTGCACCAAATTCGGGAGCACCCAAATACATAAAACAAGTAATCACAGACAGAAACAATCTTAGTGATAAGACTGTGCTAATTGCAGGGGACGTTAATACTCCGCTGACAGCAATGGATAGGTCAACCAGAGAGAAAATCACTAAAGAAACAATGGACCTGACCGACACATTGGAACAGATGGCATTGATAGATATATTTAGAACTCTGCATCCTGAAGTTAGGAAATTCACCTTCTTTTCAAGTGCACATGGCACATTTTCCAGGATAGATCACATACTGGGGAATAAAGCAGCCCTCCATAAATATTAAATGAATTGAGATCATACCATGCACACTTTCAGATCACAATGCTATGAAACTTGAAATTAACCACAGAAAAAAGTCTGGAAATCTTCCAAAACTGTGGAGGTTAAAAACCACCCTACTAAAGAATGATTGGGTGTTGGGGCCCAGTAGGCAAAAATAACTCTCAAACAATATTTGGCCTCCTGGGCCACACATGTGGCTTCTGTTCATCCTATGATTTTCTCATTACTTCGCTAAGAAGCATATACTTTTAGGCTTTGAATCAACCTGGTTCAGTCAGTGGCTCCAGCCCTCACCTTGCTTTGCTTTCTGGCTCTTTGTTTGCTGTAGGGAGTTAACCCAAACCTCTGCCATAAAATTTGCATATTAAGGGATAAGCGTCCTGCCCATGCATCACTGATGAAGGGACTTAAGGAATGTAAAATCTCTCCTCATAGAGTTCTTCAGG
>PJEM01018723.1:0-17983 GCA_004023845.1 Helogale parvula | reverse complement strand
CCCCGGCCACGCGCAGCCTGCAGACCCTCTGGCATCAGGACCTCTGGGACTACTTGCTGTCAGCCCTATCGCCCCGTCCTAATTGCGGAGGGCACAGAGATGCCTGGCTCCCCGCCCTGCTCGGTGCAGACCCCTGGGACTGTGGGCTGGGCTGGAGGAGTGAGCTCCTCCCACAGGCCCGCTCCTACCCGGTGTCTGCGGTGCCCTCGGGAAGCCAGGTGTGGCTCCCAGGCTGGCCAGCCTCTGACATCCCTCAGGGCTGTCCAGCAGTGACTCCCTGACACTGGATGAAGCTGTCCTGTCTGGGGGCCCCGAAAGGCCACTGGTGCAGCCCCGCCTTCGCCTCCTGTCTCGCAGGACTACAGCATTGACGAAGAAGCTGCCTTCCAGGCCGCCCTGGCCCTGTCTCTCTCCGAGAACTGAAGGCACAGCCCAGCCCTGGGACCCGCACCCTCCCGGCTCGGGGGGCGGCCGTGCGGGCTCTGTGAGGCCCAGCGCCTGCGTGGGAGTGCCCCTTTGGGACCAAGCGGGGCGTCCATGGTCACAGGAGGGGCGGCCCCGAGCCCGCCGGCCGCCTCCTCACCGCGTGGCTGGATCTTCGGTGCTTCGGGCAGAGCAGGCCCGGGAAGGGGCCGGCCCGGTGGGCCTGAGGGCAGCCGGCTGTCTGTCTCAGCCATGAGGGCCTCCCCGTCCGCAGAGACCCATTCTGCCCGAGCTGCGTCCCGCAGCCCGGCCGCCGCGCGGCAAGCACGGGAGGGGCCCCGGCGGCGTCTGGCGACACTTCCACTCTGCGCACTCGGTACTGGCTTTTGTGATACCTAGAAATTCTGGCATTTTTCTATATTATCCGGTGTGATAACCTTTTCACATTTTATAGAGCGAAGACAAAGCAGTTACTCTTCATATTGCAATACCCGTGTTTGACTAGGAACAATAGTATTTTTATGGAACATTTACAAAATTATATTTTTTAAAAAAAACCAATCAAAAATAAACAGTGTGGGATCAGTGCAGGGGAGGGAAAGAGGCGGGCAGACGCCGGAGCACGGCCACGGGGCTTGGCTGGGGTGCCCGCAGGACCCCGGGCGCCAGGGTCCCTTTCACAGTCGCCGGGAAGGAGCCCCCGGCGCCCCCTGGCCGCGCACAGTGCAGGCCCCCTCCTGCCAGGGCCCTGGCCTTGGCCCCGCGGTCACCCTCCCAAGCAGACCCCGCCCCGCGCCCGGTAGGCCACCCTGGGGATGACGTGCAGGGATGGAAGACACCGTCGTGCTCTGTCAGTTCATGGCATAAATTATTGCTCTTTGAAAAAAACGTAAATAAAACGTTTCAAAGCATCTAGAGCAACCTCGATCGGGGGGTTCACCTGGGAGCGTTAGAAGTGGGGCGGGGCCGGTGGGCACCTGCGGGGGCTGTGGGGGCTGCATGTCCCCTCACAGCTGCGCTCGGGGCACCTGCTCCAGCCTCCCCCCGCAGTACCTCCCCCGGCTCCCTCAGCCCCAGGCCCTCGCTCAGCAGCGTGTTTCCGCCCATCCTGAACCACGTCTGGTCCCGGTGACAAATCCAGGCAGTGGTTTGCTAGGCGCCGGTGGCTCTCACTTCCTTCCCTGCTGTGAGATGCGGTCCCCAGGGGGGACGGCCGGCCGGTCTCACCGAGGCTCGCCCTGGGCCCCGGACGAGGCCACGCGGCCTTGGTGCAGTCTCTGGGAGGCCCCAAGGGAACCCGGGCCCTAGAGCAGCAGCCACTCTCTGCACGCCTGCCGCTCGGTGGCTTCCCTGGGCATCCTGCCTTGTGCCCCAGCATATGCCCTGGGCCCCAGAGCCTCACTCGGTGGCTGGGGGCAGAAGGAGCCATTTCAACCTGAAATGTCAGGGTCTCCAGTGCTCGGTTGGTAGAGCATGTGACTCTTGATCTCACAGTTGTGAGTTCGAGCCCCATGTCGGGTGTAGGGATGATTTAAAAATAAAATCTTTAAACATGAAATGTCCACCCAGAGATGGTATTCAGGGCCACCATTTGTGCCCTGGGCTCCTGCTGTCCCCCACGTCACTGAGGCCACAGTGTCCTGGCAGCTGGTGGTCAGTGTGCGGCCACACTCCTGCCTCCCTCCATGTTGGCTGTTACCAAGCTGCCTCCCTAGGCAGGACTGTGTTCTGGGCTTTTCTAAAAAGGTGGGTCCCCCGAGCTGGAAGCCATGGCAGGGCCAGGCAAACAAGTCTCCGCAGTCGGTCACCAGGGAGAGGGGTGACGGGCTGGCCACCCCGTCGGGAGCCTCCAGCCCCACCCTCCCCTCTTTGGCCCCATTGGCCGAGGACGCCGGTCCCTGGGAGCAGGTGGACTGATGAGTCTCTGCCTCCGCCGAGGACACCCGTGCAGCTGTGCCTCCTCCACGTGGCCACAGGAGCCGAGAGCCCCAGGACAGCGTCCACATGTGGCTCTCAGCCCTTCCACCTCAGGCCCAGGCCAGACGGGGCCACAGAGAACACACCACCCACCATGTGACTCGGAGTCCAGGACAGTCTGCCCCAGGGGGCGGGAGACATCAGAGTGAACAGGGCACGTGGGACACAGGAGCTGGATCTCAGCAGACCCCACGGTGTCGGGGTGGGGACGCCCCAGCGCAAGTCCACAGGCGGCCTCCCGTGTACTACGCATGAACCCCAGGAGCCGCGGGGCTGTCCTGCCACACGCGCTTCAGGCTGGGAGCTCCTGGGAGTCCTGGTCCCCTCCCACCCTGACTCATCCCCCCACTGCCACACAGAGCCAGGCGGCCCAGAGCGCCCCCTGCCACCTAGAAAGCATCAAGGGACCTACAGCCTCTGTTAGGAAGGCCAGCCCCGAAAAGGCGGAGTGAGCGGGCCCTGACCACTGGCATACTTCTCATCGGCCTCGCGGGAGCCAGCTGCCTGGACATCGGGCCTGCGGCTGCTGTCAGCCGGTCTTCAGCTGGGAACGGGGGCCAGCTCCAACGTGTGCACAGACAAGCGGGGGGGGGGGGCGCGGTGCTGGGAACCCCGCTGTGGACCAGACGGACCGCTCCCCTTGAGCCTGGGCACACTGCTGACTGATGCCTGATGCCTGTGCCACACGGGCCGGCTCCTGCGGCCGCACAGACACACGTGCACGCACACATCAGGTGCGGACATGCAGGACACAGCCCAGTCCGCACAGGCGCCCCTGCTCGGCCCGCCCTAGACCCTAGGACGGCTCCACAGCACCCAATTCTCTGGCACGCCGCCAGGCATCTAGGACTCTACTGCGGGTCCTATAAGCTCTGTGGGAAGGGATAGCACCCCCTCATCTCACGCAGGATGTCTCCACGGAACCCCAGTTTAGGAACCAGCATCAACTTTAACAATCAGGCCTCAAAACTGGTAGTGAGTCCCCTTTCTCTGGGGGTGACCAAGCACATACTGGCCACTGATCCTACAAAACGTTGGGAGATTGAGCATTTGGTCTGAGTTTCCACAAGTCCCCGAGCTCGGACGGCCGTGGGGTTGCCCCAGGTCAGGATGTCCCGGCCACAGCCACCCCCACCCCGGCCCAGTGAACACTCCGCGCACTGATGCAGGGGCTGGCGCCCCCAGGGCGAGGTGCCGCCTGCCCTGGGCCCCGGCTGTGAGGTCCAGCTGCAAGCAGTGCTCCCGGAGTTTCGGTCCCTGGGGCCTGGGCTTCGAGCGCCCGAGGGCACGGATGTTAACCCTCCTTCCACCCCCAGGGATGGGTGTGCAAGGCGCCGCGCTGACTGGGGGGTCCTCAGCGTTCTTCCATCTACTCCAACAAGCACCACAGGACCCCCCGCCCCAGCATGTGCCACATGCGGGCCCTGTGCAGGGGCAAGGGCTGGCCCCCAACCGGCCGCCCTCTGGGGTGCAGTCGGACAGGGAGCAGGGCCCTCCAAACTGAGTCATGAATCCAAACCAGCTACCGTGTGAGCGCGCAGTGGAGACACACAGGTGGAGTCAAGCCCTGCTGAATAATTCCTACAAAACCACATACGTAAAAAGAGAAAGTATGTAAGTAGAATTGTAACAATCTGTGGCCCTGGGGGTGGGTGTGCCCTATTGGAAGCTGCTGCTCAAGCCCCTGACAGGCAGGGGGACGGGGCCGAGAGCCTGGCGCCGGCTCCAGGCTTGTCATCCCCAAGGTCCCAGGGGTCAAGGGAAGCCTGCTGTGATTTCTTCGGGAAAGAGAGGACTTTGGTCCCTGCAAGCCCTGCTCTGCTGGAAAGAGGAGCGGTTCCAGGGACCAGAGGGGATTGGGTGAATGGGTGGGTGGCTGTGAGACTTCACTGCCAGGTAAAGCAGCCATAATGAGGACAGAAGGACATGCAGCAAGAACAGGTGGGGGCAGCGGCGCCCCAGCACTGCACAGGTATGGACACCCTGACACCCTTGGGAGCCCAGGGGCGTTTCCAGGAGGAGACTAGGAGCGCGCCAGGCTCGCTAAATAGTATAAGCGTCTCTCTGGGGATGAGGGAGGCCATCTGGCTAGTGGCCACACAGTGGGTGACTGAGTGAGAGGGACAGTGTGGGTGCGGGGCCAGCCCAGGTATGTGCAAGACTTATCTACGTCTGGAAGGGGAAAGAAGGAAGAGAGGGTATAAATAGAAAGGCCACAGAACAGGTGAAAAAGCAGAACGCAGCCACATGTCCCCTGAAATCCACATACAACCGCGCGGTGCCAGGCTGTGGCCCGCAGGATGGACGCGTGCCTCCTGTCTGCACACCACCTGCCCTTCCATGCTCTCACCCAGCAAAACACGAGGGGGGCACACGCCTCGTGTGCGGCCTGCAGTGTGGGCCTGCGTCCCCTCGGCCCCGCTTCCTAACTTCTCAGAGCCTCCATTTTCTCATCTGCAAAACTGTGGGGACATAGGACACTGCGTGACACGGCCCTGCCTCCCCGCTTCTCCAGAGGTCCTGCTACACACCCACCGTCAACTTCACCTCGCCCCCCAAGCCCACAGTCACGAAAGGCCCCACAGCTGTCAGACGCAGGCATGGTGCTGTGCCCACTCACCCAGGGAATGCCCTGTCTGCCCCTGAACTCCTGAAGTGTCCATACCGAAAGGGAGCGGACACTCAGACATGGCTCGTCTGGCTCACTGCACACAGGAGAGACATGGCAGCCCAGGGTCACAGACTAGAGTGTTGCAGAGTGCTCGCACTTCCCCCTCTTTGATTAAACTTCCTAGAACCGCAGGTCGGAACCCCTTGCAATCCAGGAATTCCAGGCTGTGTCCTTTCTCCCAGCCAAACGAGCCTTCTGGAAGCTTAGGCCACCTCCCAGAGCACTGTCCTGCGAGGGAAGGAAACCCTCCCCAGGCTTTGCCCACCGGGAAAGGCCTCTCTCCCCCAGCCCCGCTGAGCCCTATCACCACTGTGGCCGGGCAGCTGGGTCAGCTGTGGAGTTGAGGGCTCGTGCTCACCAATCCTACCGATGCGGGTTTGAGCCGGAGGTGGGGCGAGTGGAACCGGCCTCAGCAAGGGCTCTAGGCACGCCTGCACCGCTGTGTGGACCGGAGCCCGGTGCAGCTTCCACCCAGCCCTGACCTCCGCCCTTTAGTCCATGGCTAAAGTGGGTGCTCCAGGCCCCAGGGGTCGGTGTGACTCGCGGCGTGCGCCAGGGCAGTCCCGTGGGGAGGACACCGCAGCCACGCGCTCCCTCCCCCGCGGCGCGCGCACCTGTCCTGGGCGTGGCCCTGATGCCCCGCCCCGCGGCCCCGCCCCGGCCGCTCCTCGCGCTGGTTGGCCCAGGCGCCGCGTTATGCTAATGAGACAACCCTCCGGCCACCTGCCCGCTGCGCTGCCCGCGGGCGCCGGGCGAAAGCGCAGCGAGACCGGCGCGCAAAGGAGGACCATGCCGCGCTCCTTCCTGGTGAAAACGCATTCCAGCCACAGGGTCCCCAACTACAGGCAGCTGGAGACGCAGAGAGGTAGGGGCTGCCGGGCTCCCCAGCCCCGCCCAGGGCTCGGACCCCCGTCCAAGTGGGAGGAGAGAAGTAACCTCCCCGGGTGGGCAGGGGGGGGGCCTGCGAGCGCCTTGTTCACGTCGGGGGCCTCGGCCTCGCGTCGGGGAGAGCAGGCGGGGATTCTCTCCCCACTTAGAGAAGTTTCTGGGTCCCCGGTCACTCTGGGGGCTCTCCCCCTATGGCCTGGCGCACCCATTTCACCTAAGGGAAGCCTGGAGCCATCTTCCTGGCGCAGGGGCCGTGGGAAGGGTCCGGGGATGGGTGGGAAGAGAGATGGAGGAAGGCTTGGGGCTGCTGTCCAAAGACCCCCCCTACCCAGAGCATCCAGAAGGGACCAGAAGAGTGACCGTGGGCCCCGTGGGCCAAGGCCCAGCCCACGAGCCTTCCACAAGGCCCCTCCTTGCCGCTCCGTGGGTCACCTCCCAGAGGGCCTCCTCTCACCCCAATGGAGGTTGCTCAGGGCAGGCTGGGCTGAGGGGCTGCAACCCTCCCCCCTGCCCCAGGTGGCCCAGTGGGGAGACACAGGTCCAGGCCTGCCCATGTCAGTGGGAGAAGTTCCCAGGACAAAGGCCTCTGGAGAGTGATCAGAGCCATCACCCCACAGCCTCTTGGGGCCAAAGCCCCCCTGAGGAACTGCTGGGTGGCTTGGGGCAGGGGGGAGAAGGGACATGGAGGAAGCCCAGGAGTGGCGGGCACCCCGATCTACTCCGAGGCCCACTGCCACCAGGGCGTGCCTTCTAGGTCTGGGGTCCTGAACTCTGCATTTTGAAAACAATTTAATGGGTCACCACCAGCAATTTCATAAAACGAAATCGAACAGAAGGCATCAGAATGCAGGGCTCTGTTAAAGGAACCTTTCACTTTAGACGTATACAAGATGGGAAACGGAGTTCACGCGGACCCTCGTTCTTAAAGCTTAAGACCTGTTTAGAGCCCAGTCGTGGAGCGCACCCCACTTTACTTCGTGAACATGCAGACTGTCAGAGAGTGCTCTCAGCTTCCTCCCCTCCCCCCCCCCCTCCTCCTGGATGAGGCTCTCACTTGTTGAGGCTACATGGCCACTGTGAGCCTCTTCCTACCAGGACGTTGCCCCCAGGATAGACGGAGGTACTGGGTCTGGGGTCCGTCCCTGGCGTGGAGGGGACTGAAAAGTCTCTTCCCCTGGGATTTGAGCCACAGCAGCCCCAGAGGGTGTGTGGGAGCATCTGAAGGGTCAGCAGAAGCACTAGATCAGGGCCACAGGCATGGCTGCCGGTCTCCCCTGCCCTCCCTCTGGGGCCAGTCCCCAGCTCCCAAGACCGGGTTTGCTCTGGGGCCAGTCCCCAGCTCCCAAGACCGGGTTTGCTCTGGGGCCAGTCCCCAGCTCCCAAGACCAGGTTTGGCTCTGACGACGCCTGGGGCCAGGGTGGTGGCTGAGACTCAGAGACTTAAGAGGTGGCCTCCTTCCCAGTAGAAAGGCCCTGAGTGAAGTGGGGTCCTAGGCTCTCGGGGTATACTGAGGCTGTCTCTCCAGAGCTTCCTTGGAGCTTGTCTCAGCCTGACACTGCCCGGTCCCTCTTTCCAGGAGGGCAGAGAGTCGGCATGCTGGTTTATAACTGGGGGGCCTAGGGGTGAGGGCCGGATGGAGTGGAAGGTGCGGGAAGTTTCCTTCAATGCCCCCGCTTCTCTCACTCTCACCAACACTTGTGATTGGCTATTTTTAATTCTCGCCGTCCTAGCGGCACGAAGCGGTATCTCACTGTCGCTTTCATGTGCCTCTCCTAGATGGCCGATGATGGCAAGCATCTTTTCTGTGTTTGTTGGCATATTTGTATATGTGTGTGTGTATGTATATGTATATATAGATATTTTTTAAGAGTAATCTCTATGCCCAACGTGGGGCTTGAACTCAAAACCCTGAGACCAAGAGTCACATGATCTACAGACTGAGCCAGCCAGGCGCCCCACCATTTGTATATCTGGTTTGGAGATCCTTTGTGCATTTTAAAATTATATATACGTATGGTTGAGTTGCAAGAGATCTTTGGATGCTATCTACTTAACAGATACATGATTTGCAAATGCCGTCTCCCATTCTGTGGGCTGTCTTTCTTACCCAAAGCCTTGGCATGAAGGTAGAAATGGGACCAGAGATTTATGTCAACACATCTGGAGTAAGAAATGGGTTGGGGGCTGCGTGGAGATTGGGGCAAGGGAAAAGGCAGGAGGTCAGTCCTGCCTGCCAACCCGTGTCCCTGGGGCCCCTGCCACTCATCTGGTTGGGCACGGGCCCACTGGCCCACAACTATAGGAGCCACAGCCCCAGGGAAAGGCTGCCCCTGGAGGCGGTGTGGCACCCGCAAGGACAGCCACCCCCACCCGGGAGCACTGGCACCCACGTCACCATGGGCGAGGGGTGATGGGGGGGAGTGGAGGCTCATCGGTCATCTTCACATGGTGGCCTGGCGCCAAATGTCTGATGTGAATCGGCGCCTGCATGAGGCTGGTGAGAGCTGGGCCCGGGAGGGGGGGGGGTCAGAGAGGCCTGTCCTGTCCTGCCCGGCCAGTAGGGGAGCCTCCCTGGGCTATTCTGGGATCCTGTAAGACATTTCCTTTGCTTTCAAAGAGGAACTGAGGGGGTCCCTGGGCGGTTTAGTGGGTTGAACCTCTGACTCTTGATTTTGGCTCAGGGCAGGATCTTGTGGTTGGTGAGTTCAAGCCCCCCATCCAGCTCTCTGCTGTCAGCCTGGGGCCTGCTTCAAATCCTTCTCTCCCTCTCTTTCTGACCCTCCCCCACTCGCACCGTCTTAAAAATAAACATTAAAAAAATAATAACAATAAAGAAGGACTGAGGCCTCTCTTCTAGACCCTGTGGTCACTTCCCGAGCTGACACCGGCCTCTCAGCCCTTGCCCTCCATGCAGAACTGCTGACGACCTAGAAGATAGGCTGTGGCTGCAACAAGAAGGGACAGAGCTCTGGGGCTCAGGTCCACCCTCACCCTCTCTCTCCCTCCTCCTTCTAGAAATTAATGGCACCTGTTCTGCCTGCAGGGGGCTGGCGGTGCCCCTCTTTCTCCCAGAAAATGCGGCCTCTTCTACCCCTGGTGACTCTCCCTGGCCCTGGGACAGCACCTCTCTCGTCTCCCGCATCTCCCTGCCCCTTCCGAGTACCGAGGAAGCGCTGGGGGCCTGTGAGCCAGACCCCCTGGCAGACAGCCAGGTGGACCCTCGGGCCAGCCGGGCCCCTGGCCTGCCCCTCAAAGACAGCCTGAACCACCTCAACCTGCCCGCCCTGCTGGTCCTGCCCACACGGTGGCCCCCGATCCCAGGCCCGGACGGGGGCCCGGCTCCAGACAGACTGCAGGCAGCCCCGGGGGGCTTCGAGGGCCTGCACGGCCGCAGGCCGCACCCCACGCCAGCAGGGCTGGCCAGGCACCCGTGGGCGCCCCGCTGCTTCAGCTGCAGGCACTGCGACAAGGAGTATGCCAGCCTGGGTGCCCTCAAGATGCACATCCGCACGCACACGCTGCCCTGCCTCTGCTCCGTCTGCGGCAAGGCCTTCTCCAGGCCCTGGCTGCTCCAGGGCCACATCCGGACCCACACAGGTGAGTCCGTCCGCCAGGGGGACCTGGCTGGGGGTGAGGGTGGGGCCTGGGGGTCAGGAAGGGAGGGCGGCTCCGTAAACGGGAGGATGCACGGTCACATGGCTTCTGCTTCCCTGTGTGTGGGTTTCCGAAGCCCCGCAAACCAGAGATGCCCTCCGTCCCAGCTCCCAGGCCAGAGTCTGAAATCGCGGAGGCGCAGGGCCGCGCTCCCCGCAGAGGCGCCACGGGATGGCCCTGCCTGCCCTGTCCAGCCCCCGGGGGCTCCAGGCGTCCCTGCACCTTCGCCCCCGTCCTCACACAGCCTCTCATGTGTGTGTGTCCAAACCTCCCTCCGTTGTAAGGACACCAGCCCCGCTGGACCAGGGTCCACTCACTCCAGGGACCCCACTGTAACCTGATGACACATGCAAGGACCCTAATTTCCAAGTGAGGTCACATTCACAGGGACTGGGGATTCTCCTGGCCTGTGGTGGCAACCATGGGGGTCACACAGACTGTCTGAAGGGCACAGATGAGGACGGGGTCTTGGCTGGGGGCTGGGGCCCCGGGAGCAAACCGGTCCCCGGTGAGGGTGCACCAGGAGAAGGCGGGAGGGGAGAGAAGGGCAGAGGTGGGCAGAGCCCCGGCGGGGGAGGGGCAGGAGAGGGGCCGGAGAGGGTTCTGCGTTCGGACCTGAAGGAAGCGGTGCATCAGCCACACCGCCCAAGGTCGGAGGTGGGCTGCCTGCCCCAGGGCCGTGGGGGTTGAGCCACCCCTCACCCAGGCCTGGCGGGGGAGAGACGGGTGGGCACGGAAAGACTGAAGCCCGGGGGTAAGGCTCACGAGGCTGAGGCCCACAGCGGAACGCGTGCCGCCTGTAGCTGGAGCCTCCCGGCCCTGAGGCAGGGCTCTGGAAGGAGGACTGCTCTGAGTCACACCCAGGCGGAGGCTGGGAGGAAGGGTTTTGCAGGAGTCTTTCTCTGGGCTGAAATTCCAGGCGGTTTTCCTCAGCTCCCCAGGGCTCACACCGTCAGGGGTCCAGTGCTCCCAGTCTGGGGGCCCCGGGGGCGGGAGGCCCCGCAGGAGGCTGGCCCGGGGGGACCGCAGGCTGGTGCTTCTCAGGATTCTGTCGAGTGTGTGACGGGCAGTCACCCCACACAGGCGGAGGAGAACGGTGACCCTTAAGTCTTTTTACACTTGTCCCTGCAGAAGGGCTTCGTCCACATCCCTGCTTGCCCAGATTGGCGGTGGCCCCCAGGGCACGAGGGTCTGAAGCCATTCCCAGATGCCTGTCCCCACCGCAAGGGCTGGGGCTCCCCCGCTTGGCAGCCTCTGCGGGCGCCCAGCCGCTTCCCACCGCCACCCATCCTCAGGCAGGAAACAGCCCAGGGCCCCCAGGGCTGCTCGGGGCCAGGTCTGGGCCAGGGGCCCCTGAAGGCTCTGGCAGAAACAGAAGGATCTAGCAACGGCAGCAGATCTAGCAAGGACCCATGCTAGCTCTTCCCTCCCGGAAAGGGCTTTAGATGCCACCGTCCTGCCCAGGGGTGACATTCCACCCTGTTCCCAGGCAGCTCTGACCCTGACGGTGGATGTGGGCCTCGTGGCCCCAGGGTTTCCTTCCTCCTGGGGGAGGCGCTGAGGCCCCGTCCTGTATCTCCCAGGGGAGGGAGGACCAATGCCTCAGAACCGCGGTGAGCTTTTGGAGGCGGCAGAGGGGTTGACTCCTTTATAAGCAGGGACGGGGGCCCGGGGCCACCTCCTGGGACAGACCAGACGAACACTCACGCAGCGCCGTCCTCCCTCAGGTGAGAAGCCCTACACCTGCTCGCACTGCGGCAGGGCCTTCGCCGACCGCTCCAACCTCCGGGCCCACCTGCAGACGCACTCGGACACCAGGAAGTACCGGTGCAAGAGCTGCGCCAGGACCTTCTCCCGCATGTCGCTCCTGGCGCGGCACGAGGAGTCTGGCTGCCGCCGCGGCCCCTGACAGGTGCGGCTCGGCCAGGCGGGAGGGACAGGACTTCCGCCCTCCTGGCACCCGTGCTGCCCGATGGGCCCAGCCCCACGCTCGCTTGGTGGGCATTTCTCCTCTCCCCATCGGCCACTGGCCGCCACCTGCCACCCGGTTCTGTCTAGGACCAGAGCTGCCAGCGGGCTGTTAGGACGACTGAGGGAAGCTGTCACGGCAATGTGAGCCACCGTCCTGTGTGCCTTGCTCTGGTTCCCAGTTCTCTTCTCCCAAGAGAGAGGCTGCTGGGGGTGGGTGCCCCTGGGCCAGCTCCTGCCCCTGGGCCTTTGTGGGCATGGCTCCCTCAGGCTCACCCCCACGAGCACACACGCGGCACTGGGTGTCCTGATGCGGAGCCAAGGCCCCGTCTGCAGCGTAGGGCAGTGAGGAGCCTGGCACCCCTGCCTGTCACACCCTCTGAGGCCCCGCGTCCTGCCTGGTGCCCTGGGCCTGCGGAGGAGGCCGAGCCAGAGTAACTGCCCAGATTCCTGGGTAATTTGGGCCTCTGGTCACAGAGCAGGGGAGGCGAGGTGTCGGGACGGGGGCTGGAAGGCGGGCGGCAACACTCCAAGCAGCTGAGCAGGGGCACCTTCTTTGGGAAGCAGGAGACCAGAAACGGGGACAGCATTCTATAGGGAGAGGGGGCAGCCGCAGGGCCTGGACTCGCCGGGGCTGAGGCTGAGACAGAGCTGGGGAGGGCGAGGCCGGGGAAGAGGCCAGCGGGGGGCCGCATCGGCAGGGTGCTCGGCAGAGAACCCGGCCCTGCGTCTGTACCCGGTTCTACTGAGACCACCGTGTCGCCAGGGGGCTGTGTCCGCGGCCACCAGGGGCACCGTCGCCCCCGCTCTGCCCGCCCTCTCCCGAGGCCGCAGGTGTCCGCCAGCGCCAGCGGAGGGGGTGCACGCTGCTGCAGACACGCGCCTGCCAACCGCCTCAGATGCCCACGGGTGACCCTCCCCAGCAACCCGAGTGCATCCTCTGCACCTCCAGTCTGCTGGGCGGCCACCTGCTGGGCTGGCCCTCGCTCTTGTCCATATGTCTGAGCGTCTCGGCCGGCCCCTGGAAGGTGGTCTGTGTCTAACAAGGACTAAGTTCTTGACACCCGGAGGGGACAGCTGCCCCACTCTGGCCCAGCCTGGAAGACAAAGAGGCTCTTTGTTCCTGGCGCTGAGTGGGGTACACAGAGCAGGCAGCAGAGGGCCTGAGCCGCGCAGACCCACTGAGGCGCGTTCGCCAGGCCGCTCCTGGGCAACACGAACCTGTAGATTATGCCCGTGTCTCCTCGGGGCGAAAGGGCCCAGGGGGCTGGTTTGATGATGGCCATTGGTGGGGCCTTGGGGACCCCCCAGAGGAAACCTGACTCTGATCTGGGGCTTCTCTGCACCAAGGGTGACCTTGACCTTGACTTCTACCCAGGAGGGCCGCGGCTCCAGCACACAGCAGAAAGGACCGGCAGGTGCCATGGAGATGCTCTCTGGGGAAGCCACGTTCACATGTCCAGGCCTGTGCCCTGCCCTCCCCTCCGCAGGGACCCGCTGTCCCTGGAGGGACAGACGGTGCGAACCGGAGCTTAGCTACTGCGTCAGTGTGCTGCAGCTCCCGTGACAAGTCTCGCTCAGCATGCGGCTTCCCACAGGCTGGGGGCAGACGTCGGGCCTGCAGTGCCGCAGGCTCGCCCCCTCTGGGGCTGGAGGGAGACTGTCCTGGGGCTGCCCCCTTTCTCTCTCTCTCGGTTCCTCCTGGTTTGCGAGCATCTTGGATGTTCCTTGGCTGGTGGACACACCACCCACCTCTGTCTCCACCTCACAAGGCTTCTTCCTGCACGTGTGTCCACATTTCCACTTGTTGTGCGGACACCGGTCCTACAGGGTTAGGACCCCACCCTGATGGCCTCACCTTAACTTGATCACCTGCAAAAACCCTGATTCCGAATATGGTCAGGATTTCAGTATATGTACCAAGGGGGACACCATCCACCCCCCACCAGCTGAGGTGAAGACAGTTTGCCAAGAGATACCCGGTGGGTCCCTGTGCTTGGGCTGAAGGATGGGCAGGAGAGAGGTCTCCTCTGTCCCCTTGGTCCAGGATAGGAGTGGGGGGCAGTCAATTTTAACTGACGGATAAACTGGAAAACACCTCCTGTCCGTCATCCCAACCAGGGGCCCTGCCCTAACAGGGTGGTCCTCCCCCCAACAGTCTCCAGGAGCTCTGGGCTCCTCTGCTGAGCAGATAGATCAAGCCCATGCTCCGGCCCATCCCCGGCCATCTCACAGGAGGGCTTTTTTTTTTTTTTAAATAGCATCCAGATGCCCGAAGGAAGCTATATTGTAAATTGTGTTCTATTTCTGGGCCCTGATAGCTAAATGAGGCAACGCACCTGTTGGGTATGAAGGGAGGGAATTTCACGGCCCTAAAATAAAGTCGAATGCTTGCCCTCTGTGCCGGCCCGTGGAAAATGCTCTTATATTTATATCTGGACTGGCAGAGGGCAGGGTAGTGGAGGCCGGGTTGGCAGAGAGGGCGAAGAAAGGCCGGGGACCTGCCAGGGACCTGTTAGAGAATGAATGGGGGACACGGTCTACCAGGGGCAGGTCGGCCGCAGTGGGACCCCAGGGAGGCCACCTGCCCGGCCGCCTGGCCGCTCAGGGCCCCCAGGTCCCCCCTCGCCTTTCCCAGGTTACTGTGCCTGGTCCTCAGGACTCACGTGGGGTACCCACTTAGAAGCCCTCTCCCAACACCTACAGGATGGGGATCGGCGGGCGTCTTGGCTCTTTTCTGAGGGTGCTGTTTGGGTCCCTCCCACTTACAGGCCATCTTTTTCCCACCCGAACTATCCTGACCACATTTCCACTCTCCCCCCTAAAGAAGGCCTCTCGGTCCTGGTGCAGCACATTGTCAGAGCACCTGCGAGGCGGGAGCAGGTGGAGGAGGGCGGGGCCTGAGGAGCAAGGGGCGGGTGCTACAGCTCCAGGCCCGGTATTCGCGGTGAAGGCGGAAACCTAAGAGATGAGCCAGGATGCTGGACACAAGGAAAACCATGTAACGAGCCCTCCCAGGTTGGGGACCCCATCTTTCGGCATGACAGGTGCACCCGGATGGCGGCGTGAGGCCCATGGACAGGGTCAGCACCAGATACCCAGCAAGGAAAACCTCTGTTTTCTGGCTCGGGTGCCAGGGCCCGGCCTCTGCGAGTTCAGTCCTGGAAACAGGTGTGAGAGGGACACGTGGTCTCCGGGGGCCCCGCCCCTCGGCCCCCTCCCCGCCGAAAGCAGACACGCTGAGGTTACACCTTCCCTTCCAAAAGCCCAGAGGGCTCCATAAATATCATTTTGGCCCAGAATGTTCTGGGAGGGGGGTTCTCTAGAAGTTTGAAAATAGCCCGCGTGTTACTATCTTTATTCAGAGAACCCGCTGCGGGCCTCCACTCGGTGGCTAAGTATAGCTCCCTGGCAAAGTTCAATGGAACAAAAGTTTCCAGGCCTCCATCACTTGCAGAAGGCCTGACATTCCAGGGAGACAGCTCGGCCAAGACTCAGAGAGGCTCCGAAGAGGCTAGGAGGACAGGCACTGTGGGACGGACCTCCCTGCCCCTGGGGGCGGGGCGTGTCGCTCGGGACTCCGGGCCATCGGGGGCCCTGGCTGGTCCCGAAGGAGGGGTTCTGGTTGCAGCTGAGTCAGTCCCACTAGAAAGCCCTGCTTCCACTGCTGTCAAAAAGGAATCGTGCTAAACTCTATTTCAGAATTCAGGGGAGTGCCAAATACACATAAAAAAAAGACACTTCGAATGCCTAAAATAAAATAGAATAGCTAACTTTAGAGAAACTCGCCACCTGTGCCCCCTCTGACAATCTGTGTGCACTTCCGGACCACCGAGTTCCGGCTCCAGTCACCCCGCCCACTGGGCTGCTGGGAGCCCTCAGGGCCCAGGAGACGCAGGGCAGCGCTCAAGTGCACCGTGGTGCCAAGGACAGGAGGGCAGGGTCCGTCTTGGCGGCTGGGCGTGGGGGTCCCTGGTATGTGCAAAAGTTGGAGGCTGCCTTCTCACCAACCGCCATCAGTGCTGCGCCCCCACTCCCATGCTGAGGGGAGGGCATGTGTCCCCTCCAACCCCCCACACGTCTGCCCCTTGGGCCCCTCCTCTGTCCTCCTGGAAGACCGCACCCTCCACGGGTCCTCAAGGAGGACGTGTAATCACTCAAACATGCCAGCCCCTTCTCCCTCCTGGCAGTGGGCCTGGGCCCGGGACACACGTGACACGCTGATTTCAGAAATGAGAGCTGGGGCGGGGAGGCGGGACGTGGGGGCTCAGTTGAGCATCTGACTCTTGACTCTGGCTCAGGTCATGATCTCACAGTTTGTAGGTTTGAGCCCCAAGTTGGGATCTGTGCTGACAGCTCAGATCCTGCTTGGGACTCTCTCTCCCTCTCTCTCTGCCCCTCCTCCACTCATAATCTCTCTCTCAAAACTAAGTAAATTAATATTTTTAAAATTTAAAAGAAAAGAAACAAGACTCTGTGAGGAGGGCGGTGCTGAGAGCCGCACGCCCACCCGGGGGATGCCAGGGTTTAAACTGGCCAAAGGGAGGCTAGCATTGGGCCTGTCCGAGGCCGGTCCTGCTGCCGGTCCCTCTGCTGGGCGTAGACGAGCCACAGCCCCCATCCCTGTGGTTCCGGCTGCCTTGTGGCGGCAGAAGACACGCCTGCGCCAGCCCTACACACGAGTGCCCTGCAGACCTGCCCTATGCGCACGCAGGGGTGGCGTCCCCGCACCAGTGCCCTGCCCCGTCCCCTCCGCGCAGCCCAGGCCCGGCCTGGATCTTACTAAATCCCCGTGTCCTGGTCTCGGCAACTTCCTCAGTGAAGAAATCACAAGTGTCCACAGCCCTTCTGCTCCCACTGGAGCATGACGGTCCCCGCCGGGGAGGGCGTGCCCACAGGACACCCGTGGAGGCCCAGGCTGGCACCTGCAGGCGTCTCGTCAAAACAGGACCCGGTGAGCCTGTCGCTTCAAGAGTGAACAGGCCTTCTTGCCCACGATGATATTTACGTTTTTAAGATGACAATTCTGGAAGCTTTTTATCTTTGGGCAGCTTCCCATCCTTGAAGACTTTTCTGATGAGAACATGTTTTTTTTTTAATGATATAATGAAATGTCAACATGTGAAATTCTGGATAAATCAGCAAACCAGTATTTCCCAGTGACCCCTGCGGACGCTACACACTCGGGCCCGGGCCGCAGACCCCAGGCAGGAGACGGGTCTTTGTGGAAAGAGCACGGGAGACGCTCACGTGACAGTGGCTGTCACATGCCAGTCACAGCTATGCTGGAGGAAGTGCCATGGGCTGGGGTCTGGTGCCACCAGAGACGAACCACGGCGCCGTATGAGGGCGTTTCCAGCACCGTCTGTGGACGCACACACCCCCAACCACACCGCGGCGGCGACAGCACTGCCAGAACGCCAGCCACCCAGATCTGCAAGAACACAGAGCCACCCTCCTACAATTGCGTTTCAGAAAATAGTGATTTTTCACCCAACTGTGATAGCATGTGACGGGCTGAGTATCGATGATTTCAAATGAGTGGAGAGAGCAATCTTCGGCTCTCACCACCTTCGGTCCCGAACACGGGCTCACACAGGTGCACCCACAGACGGCCCCCCGCGTGCTGCGGTCTGCAGCGGAAGCGCTGGGTCACACAGCTCGAGAACACGCTCCGCGTGGCCTTCCAGGGCAGGCGGGGACCACTGGCAGCACGCACGCCCCGGGCTGGGCGCAGTGAGCGCAGGTGACGTGAAGGGGCCATCTGGGGTTACTGTGACCACCGGTGTCTTATGCCTTTGCCCAAGGACTCCAGAGACGGAGCCCTGCGGCCACGCGGCTCCATGACACACGTGCAGAGCGCCGGGATCCGCTCCGAGGGAGCCTGCACCCGGCCCATGTTTACCGCCCTGCGCCCTCCTCCGTCCTCACAGGCCTCCCCCCCTCCGTCCTCACAGGCCCTGTGGCTCAGTCTGACCCAGGAGGGCTCCCCTGCCACCCCCACCCACTCCCCGGCCACACCTTGCTCCAGCAAGTTCAAGGCCATGACCCTTGGCATCATGTGGGAGGCCACCTCCTCCCACAAGCCCCACCCTGTGGGGGCCACTCTGCGCCCCACCTGGCGGGCCTGTATCTGATTGCGACAGACGCTCAGCAAACTTCAAAGCAATGAAGGAACAGACGGGGAACAGGGCGTGGCTCGTTCGAAACGAGGCTTTGTGGTTTTTTTAAGTTAATTTCTAATTTATATCCACGTCAGTTAGCACATAGTGCAACAGCGGTCAGGAGTGGACTCCAGCGACTCAGCCCCTACATGGGACCCCCAGCGCTCACCCCAAGCAGGCCCTCCTCGATGCCCATCCCCCATCTAGCCCAGCCCCCACCCCTCTGGCAGCCCCCAG